>JAZGTH010000011.1:3470000-3665000 GCA_036877525.1 Chromobotia macracanthus | reverse complement strand
AATGTCAAAATGTTTTAGATGTTGTGTTAACATTATTGCTTAGTTTTAAGAACGTTGTTCATTGTGATAATTCTGTGACATTTTATAATGTTCCTGTAACAACTAAAGAATAACATGTTGATATATATTAAAAAAAACTATTCTACAAACAAAACTACATTTAAAAGAACTTATAGTTCTATGTAGATTTTGTTCTGTTGAAAAAATGGATGCAGCTGCCAGAATAGTTTTTACTGTATATTATTTATGCAGTTAATTATGAATTTTAAAATAATTGATTTGCACAATTACACGTTAAAAGCAAGATCTGTGTCAAATGTGAAATCTGTGCGACTTCACCTACCTTTCATCCAGTGGATTGTGTCTATTTGACAGTGTTAGTGCCCTGCGGCCAATTTTTGACACCTCTGTAATGGAAATCTATCACTTCTGTTGTACACGTACTTCCGGTGCGTATGATTAAACATTGCGTGTCAGAATTTCTGTAATCTGGGTCGTCTATCTGTAGCAAGCCGGAGGTCTGATTATAATCAGTGTGAACTAGCAAATTGGGCGTCTGTTTTCACTAACATTTGACAGGGTATCATAAGGGCTGGTAAACCTCATCTGACAAGATCTGTGTTTCAATCTTAAAGTCTTCCAGCTAAAACGTTCAAAAGATTACACACAAACGCAGACCAGAGTCACACGGCGCTTTTATTGCTAACAGATGTCCTTATGGGACCTTCCTGAAGTGTGTTTATAAAAAGAAAACCTCTTTAATGACATAGAAACATCCATGTTGTATTAGTGGTTTGGTTGAAGCCTAGCGCATTAGCAAAGAATGGCTCGTCATCAGCGTATCAATATTCAACCAGAAGCCCCGCTCACAAAGCTTTTAAAACTGATAGAAATTTCTTTCAGCAGCATTGTCGCATTGATCCGTGGAAATAAAACAAAGTTACGCGTGCTGCTTACGTAAAATTATAACCCACGGTAGAAGCAGCAAATACAGGGAATGAGAAGATGAGGATGAGGGGCACTGGGGTAGATAATATAATCGAGAGAGAGAGAGAGAGAGAGAGAGAGAGAGTAAAAGCATTTTTGGCCGCAGTTCCACAAATAGATTTCTACTGTCTGTCAAAGTAGACAACTGGCCCAATGCCAGACCATATTGATTTACCTTACAAAGCACTTCAATAGGCCAGATATTTGTGATTACCCAATTCATTAGCATAGTCTCTTAGAGCGAAGGGGAAATTAAACGTCCTGCATGCTCATGTCAGCAGAGGTGGAGTGCACGTTAAGCCAATTAAAGGATGCTTGGCTTTTACTGAAGACAACAGTGATGCACCCCGGACCCCAGCTGTAGTTTGACCACCCATTACATTGTTCTGATTTCAAAGCACTTACTTTGCAGAAAACTGCTGTTAAAGGAATAGTTCATTCCAATGTATTTTCTGCTCGAGTTTAAAGCTGCAATCCGTAACGTTTGCCTCTCTTTCGCCATCTCTGTTTGAACCATAAATTGCAGGTTGCTTACTTTTCTTTACATATGCCGAAGTCATATGAAGCCCAACAGACATTTCCCAGGAAATCAGATCCGACAGCTCAGATTATAAATCATTATTATAAATGTACCATTGTGAATCTGAATACAGTAATGACACTGAACGCTGATCTGTTATGTACTTGCTCAGTAACAAAAAGTTACAGAATGCAGCTTTAATAATGCTTTTCTCAAGTGGACTGCACTCTGTGTACTTGCTTTATTTGTCTTGCCCTGATGTTTTTAGCTGCAGTTTGTTGATTCTGTCTCTGAGGGCTTGGCTTTATCTGGTACCTTTCAGACAAGCTTCTTTGACTGAAACACTGAAGGTTTTTGACAAAAGATGCAAACGTTGTTTTTTGCTTGTGAGACAGCATTTTTTTTCCTGCTTTTCTTTCCCAGTCACTTTAAATTACACCTTTAAGAAATGTTAATCTTGTTTGGACCATGTCAACAGCAGAAGCGGCTTTGTACTATTCGTGTCTTGCTTTTGAACTCTTTTTTGCTGACAGGTTGTATTATGTGCATGTGTCATTATTAGATGCCATTTTCTAGTCTCGCAGTTGTCTTATTCAATATTTACCCGTGTAGATCTCTTGCGCTTCAAACTGGAATTGATTTTTAGGACATTTTTACCTTTTATTAGAGCGTTTGTTTTTTAATCGTATAAAAACACACAGCTTGTGTATTTTACATGGCCTTAAAGATAAAATAAAAAAACAGCAGTGCTTGTTTGTCAATTCAAATTAATGATGTATTTATCTATAACATTCATTTAATGAATTCATTTGATACATAATAAACACAATAAAAATAATTGGCTGGTCACTGTGTTAGCGGACAGTACAGACAGCTGTAGTCATATAGTCAGTGTTTTTTCCACAGTGTTTTCAGGGCTGATTGTAGTTTTTTATTTAACATTCGTGACTTCTGAGACAGTCTGACAGCTACAGGTCATTACAGACTCTGTTTGATAATCAGATTCATACACTGCTCTGGCATTTTTGTCCCCACGTTTTATTATCTATGGCACTGGTCACTTATCTTGGTCAGTTTCCTTTGGTGTTTTCCTCTGAGCTCAGGTTATTTTCTGATCCCGGTGCCTGTGGCCTAATACAGACCCTGTGTGCTGCTGAGTATGGATACTTTCTTTCCTGATGATTTGTGGAGACATCTGTGGTGTTTGGGGATTATTTAGCTGCTGTCAAATCTTTATTGGTCATTTCCTATCTTCCCTCTTTCTTCATTTCTATCACCCTCCAATAAACAGCATCCAGATACTATCAGCTCTAATGAGTTTTGATACTTATCTAATAGCAAGCGATAATGTTTCCAACATCAGGAAATGACGTCTCCCTCATAAAGTCATTACCGGGCCCTCTCCACACTCACCTTTAATCAGATCTGGGCAGGGAAGCAGACGCCCATCCTGGCTGGTCTGAAGCAGTGATGTCACTTCCTGTGCAGCTAATACAGAACTGACAGCTGCACCTTATTCATGCATCCAGAAGCACGTCCAGCCATTTAGAACACCAGAAAATGGAAATGCTTACTTGCCTGCTAATTATCGCTGGACAAACACAGGTTTCTTTCCTGTGTTGATTTTTATTCCTGTCTGAGTAGCTGTGTCTCTCTGTTTCAGGCTTTTTCACTATGTTCAGCCCGCGAGTCGGTCCAGAGGGCAACACAAGTGTTAGGGCACAGAGCAAGGTCAGGGCCATGTAGTCCCATAACACACAAGAAAGAACGAGAACCGGACAGGAAGTGCCAAGAATAGGCAAAAAACCTCAGATATGTGGTTTGTATGTTTGTGTGTGGTGTGTAATATGTAATAAAGGATGGCATATGAGGTTAATGTCCCAGGTTCAGTGCAAAGCTTAGGGTTTTTCTGTGCTAAAACACACTACATCACTGACACTGGTGTCATCCATTATAGGGTAATTACCTCAGGCATCACAGATCTTTCTCAGGAGGCCACACAAGGGCAGCAAATCCATAATATGAGCGTTGGCTGAGAATAAACTGAAGATATGTTGTTTAAAGATACGTTCTCTGGCTTCTGTGGCAATTTAGATGCTCATGATGAAACATTTTTCAGGCTGATACCCTAAACTAAATAAATAACATGATAAAACATGATATTTAACATGATAAAACGTCATAACATTATCCTGTCAGATAGCAATTAATCATCTTGTATTTACTGTATGTACCATGGTAAAAAATTACTTATTCATGTACCATAGTATTTTAAAGGTAACCCAAGCACAACCCTTCATGTCCAAAAATGCTATTTATTTCCATGCCATCGTGTCCCAGAAAAAACGGGGCATTCCAGGGTATTTCAGAAAAACACATTGGTATTACCACAGTACTGTTTAGACAGAGATTGTTGGATCCAACACTGTTGATGGGTTTGGCTCACACAGTAAGTCTCAGCTTAAAACAGCTGCTGGTCCAGCAGGGGTCCGGAGCCACAGGCTGTGTGTGTGTGTAGGGTTAGAGTGTGTAGATTTGGACCCTGACCCGTAGTTTGTTTTCCTGTCACCCTCCTATGGAGCTAGTAAACAGCTGCCCTCAGGCTAAGTAAACTCCCAGAGTCCTCCATCATAAGTCCAATCACTGTCTATGTATTCCCTGTGGGTTAATGATACTGGATGTGTGTCAAAACTTCACACTGGCCTAAATATCTCTATTGTGTCAAACAATCACTGCAGAGATCTTCTGTGAAAACTCGCAGAGATATTTGAAATTTGATGCTTTGTGTGCATGCAATTAAAGGGACAGTGCACCTAAATCAAAGGGATTTTTCTATCTTCCAATAAAGAGATCTTTAGCAGGACGTTCTTCATGTTCTTTACCATACAATAAAGGTAACAATGGCCAGGATTCAACACGGCTTCTAGGAAAGTTACGAAACTTCCAAGAAAAAAGTGCACAAGCTGTGTGGACAACTTTAAAAGGATTATTCACCCCAAAATGAAAATTCTTCCATTATTTACCCATCCTCACATTATTTCAAACCTAAAGCACATAAGGAGATATTATGAAGTACGTTGCTAACCAAAAACAACAGTGGCACATATTGACTTCCATTGTACAGACATAAAACCACTGAGACATTTTTCATTTTCTTTTGTTTTCCACAGAAGAAAAAGCCATAGGTTTGGAATTAGGGTAAATAAAGGATGGATAAATGTTCAGTTTTAGGTGAACTGTCCCTTTAATGGTTTCATTTATAGTTTCGCTATCCCTGATCCCTAATCCCCATTCACTTTCATTGTTTAGAAATGGAACAGTACCACCATGATAAAACGTAATTAATACAATTTAGTCAATATTGACAGAACTTTAATTTTGGATGAACTGTCCCTTTAAGTGGATATAAAACTGAAAATGGAACACAACTGAGCGACACAACCATCATTATGCAGTTCAATCACATAAGCATTGTGTAAATCATCGAGCTCTCATCAGAAAGCGTCTCGTCCTGCACAGGTATGTGTTGTTTTGACGGCATGTGTGAGAGCTGAAAGGTGTGTGGTGGATCTGATGACAGTCTGGCTTGCTTGGTTGCCCTCGTGTAATGAGATCTGTCTGAGGTTTGGGCTGTTCTTGCTCCGGAGAGCCGCCTGCTTTACACAGGGCCACATTGAGCTGTGTGACAGAGATAAGATGAACTGTTGTGTTGCATAAGTGTTAAGCACTCAAATGCTGACTTCCTCTTTCTTTTCAACTCTCCCGCTTTCTCTGTTCTACCAAACAATCCCATGATCCTTTAGGGTCTGTCAGTCATCTCATTATTTTAAAATAAAATCTGAGTTGTAGTCTATACTATCTATATAAGGCTATATATGTAATTATATATACTATATATATATATATATATATATATATATATATATTTTAAATAATATATATATATATTTAAAGTCTATAATATTTAAAGTCTATAAGTCTCTCTCTCTCTCTTTTTATATATATATATATATATATATATATATATATATATATATATATATATATATATATATATATATATGGTAGTAAATTAAAATAGAAATATGTAAATCCTAAATTCATAGTAAATGTCATACACAAAAATATAGAGAGAAAAGCCTGTTTTTCTTTCATTGGCATCTCTTTGAGCTCATAAAGAAGTTATAAAATACAGTCTGTTGACCACAGACTTCAGTTACTTCATGTGCACGGCTGTGGAGAAGGAAGAAACCCAACAACAACTTCCAGTACAAGAAAACACAGAGCTGTGGGATCATATAAGCACCATTGGCAGCAGCACAAGCAGCACCACTGAATGCTATTGTTGCCTTCTGAGACGGAGAGGAAAAAGCTCCTCCTTTCAGACCGCAATGACTTTCACAATGACTTCCCCATGAAAGAATCATCATGGACTGTCAGACAGAAAAAACTGTGCATTTACTCTCTAGGCACCACTTGTCTTTCTCTCTTGTTATGTCTCTCTCTCTCTCTCTCTTGCTCTTCTGTTTTCTATGCCTTCTTTCTGCTTTGCATTATAAGGGATTTTGGCTTTTGCATCAGTACTGTCATCTCCTATCACATTAAAAGTAGATGCCAGCAGTTTTAAAGGATGTACTGAAAAGTGTAATCATTTCCTCTGCCTCTTTCCTCTGCTTTCTGCTCTCTCTTGTGTTTTTCACTGTAGGTTTCCATTCGCTCCGAAATGGCGCTCAAGAGTTCATTGTTGGATGTGTTTGTAAATATTTCTGTTCTGCTCTCGTTCTACATCCTCCGCAAAACCACAGACGGCTAAACAGAGACACACTCGCTACGTCTGAGAGAAAAATAAGCCATTTGCCATCTAACAAAACAAAAACCTCATAAAAAAGCATAAATAGACAGTGAGCAGCAGATGTTTGTTACTTTTTAATAGTCTTCAGAAGTCTTCCTCATGTTCCATCCTCTTCCTCATGTTTCATTTTCCCCTCTTGACTTCAGGTCCTGATTCGGGTGTGAAAGGACTTCATTTCCCACAAAGCACTTGACCCAAAAGAGAGCATTGATCTCTACTGAACCGCACAGTATTTCAGCTGAGCTTATAGTTTACGTTATGAATTCAGCATCATTCCTTCAGAACAGTGCCATTAACATTTTCACAGATTTATGGATTTGTGAGACTGAGCACAATGTTTAAATGCACTATCCCAGCTAACAGGAAACATTGGCTAATATTCCCTCAAACTTCGTTTTAAAAGTAGTTGGTGGAACGTTTTAAAATGTATTACAGAAATAAAAATGTTTAAATAATGTTCTTACAGCCAAGCAATAACGTTAATACAACATCTTAAGAAACTGGACATTTTGAACATCCTAGAACTTTAAAAATATTTTTTTTGTTTAGTGGAAATATTAGGGAAACGTTTTTACAACCTAAAACTGTTAGCTGGGATGATGCTTTCAAACAGTTCCACAAGAGCCCATATTTGTTCAGCCGTTTGATAGATGACTGATGGTCTATAAGCTGATGGAGTCATTTCTTCAGCATATGGGTCGGCACATTTCGATCTGTCCGAATAAGATTCGTGTATGCGTGTGATAATTGCCAGTGAAAAGCATAAATCTTGTTTGAATGAAACGGCACAAATCCCTGGTTAGGCTGCGTTTGGATAAGCTGCTTGCTTCGGGCTTAGCCTCTGTGATTTGTCCTGAGCATATCTGAAATGGAGAAAACCTTAGATAAGTGCAACTCCTGCACAGAACAAATAAACACTTTTAGCAAAATAAGGCCGTTTGGATTCGATAGCTATTAACGCTATTGATTAGTCTCAGCAGTCGGGCCTCTGCAGATCTTTATTCACGTCATTCTTAAGTCTTTGTCGTTTCCCATTTCTTATTTTACTCATAAACCACCCTTAATGTTTTGGGGATTTTCTCCCAAGTAATTGTATCTTGTTTTAAGGAAGTTCGGATGTTTTTATTGGATATGAAGACATAAAGTAAACCTCCGGCCTGCACCAAGAGTGTGAACATATGCTTAAAGAAGTGCATAGAAATACTGTTCTCTCTGTTACTCCTCTTCTCTGTGCTGAAAGTCAGGACAAAATGTAAAACACATCACTACCTATTCAGATTGACAGTTTTCTACAACACTGGCTGGCTTAGTTTACTGGGGTCTGAAAAGATCTTTCTCTTTAAGTGAATGTGTGTATGTATATATGTGTGTCTACATATGTGTGTCTACACTTAACCATATACTGGGGACAAATATGTACCCAAAAGGGAAAACCTGACAAATCTGAGCAAAACCTCCTTTTGGGGACATCCTAGTAAAAATGCTATAAAATAAAGGTTTTTTTTAGTTGTAAAAATGCTATTTAAAAAAAGTTTTTGTTGGGTTAGGGTTAGATTATAGTGTTTATAACTAGATGTGTATAAAACAATTGATGTCTATGGCATGTCCTCATTTAGATGGAATATAGTAAATGTGTGTGTGTTTTGCACTGTGGTGTCACAGTCGAGGTTTGTGGTGCTTTTATTGCACCTCTTTCAGCTCACGTCCACATTCTTTCTGTTTCTTTGGCTTTGCTTCTCTTTTTCTTCTCTTGGACTTCTGTCTCTTTGTCCAACTGTCCTCTTGATTTTTTTCCCTCTTTTCAACAGTTCTGCAGAATACTTTCAAATATTAGCATACTATTGACACGAGTGGCTTCGACTTCACAGTTAATGCCTTTTAATGGTTCTTTCAGCCATCGCATTATACAGTCTGGCTTTTAAACATAAGCCGTGAGGGGGACCATATGGACGGTGGCCAGACCCCATGTGGAGGGGTCCGGTAGTCTGAGAAACATCATTTTAAAGTCATGGAGAGCTTGAACTCAGTGGGAGACAAAACCAGTGAGAAAACAGAGTGAGGATTGTGTGTCGTTGTGGGTTAGAATCGCTGTAAAGGTGACTGAAGAGAAGCAGAGGGGGGTGACACTGTTGTTGAGTGAAGCCCACACTGGACCCCTCAAAACTGTTTGGGAAACAGCTGAAGGAAAACTGCTGGTCTTTAGATTAACAGCAGGAAAACATGGATGGGTGGATGGATAGATAGTCGGATAGAGGGAGGGACAGACAGACAGACAGACAGACAGATAGATAGCTCGGCTCTGATTACTTACGTTTCTAAGGACATGTTTAAATTTACAAGTGCCGTTTGTATTTGTGTGTCAGAGCCAGACGGTGTTTGCTGTTTCTGAGAGTTTTGGATTACAAAGACATGAAATAATATCCCAGTAAAAACTTGTACATGGAAAATCGAGTGCTGCAGATGTGTTAGATGATCTCTGAGACTGAAACTCATTGTTTGACGGAACCGATGTACTATCCTTTTGTTATATCTTTTAAACTACAAATCCAATACAAATAAATGTATTCTGGAGAAATTAAGGTGTAAACTCTGGTATTAGTTTTCTAATTTACATCATTTACTGTTTTCAAATCATGAATGGAAGTGAGCCAAAAAACCTTTTTAGTCATTATAGAGGTTGATATTAAGACATCTTGTCTAACGTTATTTCTTGGTTTGTTTTTTCTGCAAGTTTTGTGTTTAAATGTAGCTGAGTGTTTCATCTACATGCAGGTTCAGGTTTTCTTGCGAATCCCTTGACAGGCTAAAATTGAAACTGCTGAGTTTTGGTTCCCAAAATGGCCTCCGGCACTGTCCTCATAATCTGACTAGCCAGCAGGACTTGACATTTGCCTCTTCATTAATGGGCTAATTAACCTGATTTAGACTCTAAGAAATGTGAACCCACACGTCCTTCCATCCATAAGGGAGTTTCATATTGTGCAGAGTGCAGTTTTAGCGTTTATTCCTTTCTCGGCTCAAACCCCTGAACATACAGACAGGAAGGCCAAACATTTGTGTAGTAGAAACTGGTTTTGTATGTTTGAAACTGTTGAGTAAGTATTTCTGAGGCACGCTTTTAAAACGTGCCACTGTTCTTTCTCCTCAGTCGATAGTTACCGTCCCTCCGCACAGTGTTTTTAGCCTCGTCTGGTGTTGGTTTTACCTCGTTGTGCCCACACCCCTCCTGTGTTTTTTTTTTGCCTCATTGGTAATTATATTTTGAGTCTGTACTGTAATTGAATGGCTTTGCACTTGTGGTTTCATTGACAGTTTTGGTATGATTTATTTTCTCTGTTAAGAGGCTGTTGATTTGTAGAAGGACAGAATGGCAAGCGAAAGAGAGAGAGCGAGAGAGAGAGGCCTTTTTAGGCACCTGACATTTTGCTGCTCTTCATTGAAAGAGTGCGAGTCCTCATGACAAACAGTTGAGGTGTAATAAGGACATCAGTTCAGATGAGGTTAAGTGAGTGGCACACTTTTTCTAAAACACACCACAAATCTTCTAAAGTTCTAAAGTTCTAAAGTTTTTGAGTGATCAAACCTTCAGCTGACTGGTCATGTTTCCACAAGCACTAGTTTTCCTTTAAAGTAGTTGAAGAGGTGGGAAAACCCAGACTTCCCAAAAAATAATAGACCATTTTTTGCTCACTGTACCTCTGCTTTGTGATCTAGATCTTATTTCCCAACTTTAATTCAGCTGTCTGGTTTCAGGCCCTCTGGGTCACGTTTTGCCTCCATTCCCAACTCGATTGTAAGCCCTCAGACTGACTCATTACGGTTTTAAGTGTTTATTGATGGTGCGGGTTACCGGTAGATCTCTTGACAGTCAGGACTGTGTCTGCTGGAGGTTCACATAATCATGGGTGTTTTCCTTAATATGTAGAAGACAAAACTGCAGGTTCCCACAGGAAAAGACGGAATATACGGAATATAATATTATGGAATATAACAGCCCTCTAAGAAAACATCTGCAGTGACAGACTGTTCAGCTGCTTTCATCTCACAAAGAGAATCTGTTAACGTTCTCATCTAATCCCCGAATACCAAAAATGACCTTGTTTAGTTGTAAACTGTGAAGTAGTTTTTCTTTGTTCAGTCTGTTATGAGTGTAGAGCTGGAATAATTGGAGATCTGAAATAAAAAAAAGATATGGAACTTAAAGAATTTCATTATCATTGTGCAAGCACAACAAAACAGCAAAAGTGTCATCTTCTATCAGTGCATTATATTAAATTAATAAACAGTATATAATGGTAGTTGTAAAAAAATATATAAATGTGCATTTGAATAAATATAAATAATAATCACTCTCGCTCCTCATGCTAACATGGCAGTTGTGGCATGCTTGCATGTTTCTTATGAGTTTAAGTAATCCAAATACATGATTTCAGACCAGATCTGTCAAGTAACAATGACGGATGAATCTGAATTAGGAGGAAAACTGTGTTTAAGTGTAGGTTAGATTACTGTATATCAGATACATATCAGATGCAAGACCACATTTGAAATTGCCCAGATGTGGAAATCTGTTTTGCTGATTCCAATCTTCAGGAAATGCAGCCCAAAACTCCTCGCAGGTCGCTGGCTCTTCGCTTCAATGTACTCTGGAACCAAAACAGATTGCTTGCTCATCTTAAAGAGCTGTCAGACAGTCTCTTAAACAGGATTGTTCCAGCAGCTGTAATTATGTGCTTATGTTGTTTTTTATAAACCATCTTTCTTTGTTTTCTCTCTTTTTTTGTTCCCTCGTCGCTCTCCTCCTTCTGAAAGAGGATGTTCTCTCATGGCTGAAGTATGTAGGGTCTGGCCAGCCGTGGGTTCCTCAAGAGAACTCCCTCACAGGCAGTATCAGCTTCAGAGGGCTGACTGTAGCCAGAGTAGCTGCTGCTGAAATTGTGCAGCTGTCCGCAGATGGGCCACTAAAATGTGGTTTTCTGGTTCTCATACGCACAACATTAAGGGCTGGAGTATTATTCTGGGGTTTAAACAAGCGAACGGTTTGAGGAAAAAAGTGTTAAACAATAACCCAATTGTTGTAAGAATGTTTCCCTAACATTTCTATTAAGTAACAAAAAAAATTTAAATAGTTATTTTTGTTGTAGGAACAAGATTGCTTTAACGGTATTGCTTGGTTATACGATTTCTAAAATCTGAAATGTTTTTAAAATGTTCCACTAACAACTTCAGAATAACATTTTTGATATGATAAATATTGTTCAACTAACATTACTACGAGAACAATTTTGTTAACTTTGGGAGGACTTTTGGAGAACGTTAGCCAATGTTGTAAGAATGTTTGGAGTTAGCTGGGAAAGACTACAAATAGATTACAGTTGGTTTTGTGGCATGAAAATAAAGTATTTACGATACATTTAAACAGTTAGCAAAGCTACAACCGGAGTTATGGTTGTATTAATATGTCTTGCTCATAGCCGCAGGGGCATTTTAATAGTTTTTCCGTTTACCCTGGTAATGACTGTTTGTTATCCACGTTTTTGTGGCATATCAATTGTGGATGGTTTGATTTTTTTTTAACAGTATTTAATTGAACAGTGAAGAAGACACAGTTGCGTATGCACAGTATATGGATTTGATTGCATTCGCTTATGGTCACACCAGTGTTTCCTGTAATGATATTCAGTAGCGTCACAACAGCTGCAAAAGACATTCAATTCTAGCAAGTTTACAGTTTGAATATATATATATATATATATATATATATATATAGATAGATAGATAGATAGATGTAGATATAGATCTGTCTATATAAGTATATAGATGTATATATATGGTTTCCCCTTACCAACTATGTGTCCCTGTATGCCCATGTATCATTTCAATTGGAATTGATATTCAGACTATAAAGATCATTTGTTTATGGTATCGAGTTTGGATTTGGAAGAGGCTTTCATGAGAATCTCAATATATAGTTTTATTTTAGTATTCTTTCATATGATGAAATTGTGTGTGTATTTGTGTACAGATTAGATAGAGCAGTCAGACAGTCTGATCTGAGTAATCAGTAAGCAGTCAAGCGAAGCCAAAACGTTTGGTGTGTGCGTGTGTGTATGAGACTGACCGAGTGTCTCTACTAACTGCACATTGTTTTTATCTAATTTCTGTGAAAATGAACCGGAATTGGGTTGGTCAGCCATGTGTTTGTTTGTGTGCAAATTTATGTTTTGTGTGTATGCTGTATATGTGTTCTTGTTTCCGGGAAGCAGGAAGAGACTCCCATTAATGATATTGATTTGGCACTGGAGTCAAAGGACAATGAGTCACAGTGAGTTAGAGGACGGGTGATTGATTAGTTCAAATGATGATCAATTGATATGAATGCCTTCCACTCATCTCTCATGCACACACAGCTAGACGGATACATATAGAGACAGACTCAGCAGTCAAAGGCAATAACTCACCACACTGACTATGAGCCAGCTGGACCCCCAATCTGCCTACCTCCACCCCCCTTCCTCCCCCTTTATGTACCCCTCCTTTCAGGCATGTGTCAGCTGCACCCGTTCCCCAGGCATCCCCGTGCCTCCGGGTCTGTCGGGGTATGCACAGTTATCACCCCCCTTTATCAGCTGTCTCTTTGTCCATTCATTGGGGATTAGTGTTATTGAATTATGCTACAGCCCTGTCACTCTCCCTAGATCACAGTTTTACCCCCTCCCATAGGCTACGCATGACAGGGTGTCTGTCCAGGGTCAGGCCCCCTGACACAGAGCTGAGGGTGACAGGAAGTGCAGACCTGTGAAGCGTGACTTCCTCTACCTAGACTGAGTGTCATTGAGTGGGAAAATGTGACAAGCGGCTGGTTTGATGGATATGGGGGATCATGTGATTCCATCTTTTTTCATTAAACATCTCACACGAGCCACACAGAATCTGCACACTACAGAAAATAAACACCTGTTCTTTAGAAAGCTGTACACATGGTCAATTCATTGTGTTCGTTTATTGTTTTATTACACAATATATATTTTTTTAATATTTTAATAAAGCTTTCAGCCACTAATATACCAAAATATTTTATGTTGCAAGTTGTGACAAATCGGTCATTGGCCAAATTCATAATTAATTAAAGTAAACAAAAAACAGTTATTGAGAAAGTAACTGATCAGTGTGTTAAAAAAAAACCTTTCCACGATTCCCAACAGTAAGCTCATAATAATTATTAATAATTTTAGCGCTCAGGTTAGATTTACTGGGAATTGTTAGCTTGGCTTCAACATACGTGAAAAAAAACGTACATAAAGTAACCTGCAGTTCTATGCTTCGAACAGAGATGGCGCTACAGGAGCAAAAGTTACGGTTTGTGCTTTAACACATTTACTAAGTTTAAATCCGGTCTGCAAAATCCTCCAAATGTTCACTCAAAATCAGTGCAGGAAATGCGACAAAGTCTGCAGATTCCGTCTGCACCTCAGAAAGGGCCGAGAGCCAGGCTAAAGCGAGGAGATGAAAGATGGACAGAAAAGTGAAAAGGCTTTGGAGACAAAGCTAACAGCCTTGCAGACGTCAGGGGAGACGTGTGTTTCCACACGACTGCCTGCGCTTGAGTGTCTGACCCCGTCTCCTCAGTCTGTGTGCATCATACCGCCCTACATGGTCTAGCAACAGGGCCTCTAATTTCACGTCTTAATAGCAGACAATCTTAACAAGAACTTGCCGACGTCAAGTGCCGTCGCTCCCTAAGCAGTGCTCGTTAGCCTCTCAGACTAACTGCGAGGTGGTTAAATACAGGGCTTGCTAAGTGACCTCTGGAATTTATAAGCTCTTTTGTAAGTATTGCATGCTGAGAGCATGAATTTCACCATCTATAGCTCCACATTGTTTTTCCTTTAAATATAGTATAACTAAAACAACGTACCGAAATTGCTTGAGAATCCGTCCTCACGCCCTTTCATGGTTCAGGCACAAGACTAAGGTCAACCGACATGCTCTCACACACACACAGTGTTTTTCTTGAAGCTTTTGTTGATCTTCACGCCTCCTTCTGAACTCTCAGCTTCACCGAGTGTCAACACTTCCTGTTTCAGAGCCCACGGGAGTGTACACACACACACACACACACACACACACACACACACACACACACACACACATACGCACACACACACATACACACACACACACACACACACACAACACACACACACAACACACACATATACACACACACACACACATACACACACACACGTTTTCTCAGACTCTCACAAACACAAACTCGTTTACATCATCAAAGCATAGTTTCTCATATCCCCTCAAAGACAGAGGCTGTCCCTGCTTTTGATGCCTCTTACATATGGAGCCCATTAATCTGGCCTTATTCATGCACAACAAAAAAAATGAAGCCATAAAAAGAGGAAAAAAGAGAGAGAGAGGTGGGCAGTTCTGGCATTACATGTAATCACCACCATGTTCTTGTAAACTTTAATTTAATTTTTTTTCTTCTATAGATCATTTATTTTGTTGTAGAGCAGAATGTCTTCAGCTTTTCATTGAGTTGTTCATATATCTTGTGTGCTACCGTATATTCAAACTCTCCACTGTAGCTTTCAAATTCAGTTCAGTTTTATTTCTATAGCGCTTTTTACCATGTTTCATTGCTTCAAAGCAGCTTTACATATAATGAAAGATTGTCAAAAAACAGAGAAATTGTCAAACGTAACGCGGAAAACAGAATATGTTTTGATGTATATAAGATGTATATACATATATATATATATATATAGTATATAGATGTATGTATGGACCATTTGAATAAATGGACATGCGTCAGAAATACCTGATTATCTCAGATCTCAGTGTCCAGTATGTATCTCTGGATTAAAAGAAAAGAAGATTTATGGGACCAAGATTGTCTCAGACAAAACAGTCTAGATGTTATTAAGACCTATTTTACCGGTAAGAGACTGAAAGGAAGAGAGAGAGAGAGAGACATTTTTAGAAAGTATGTTTCGAAACGTGAGTTAAGTTTCTTGAAATTGACCAGCAGGAAACCCGAGTGTTTCTGGACAGAATCTGGACAAACACAGCGCCGACTGAAAGGAGTCTGTGGTGAGCAGATAAAAGTTGGAAAGGAGGAAAAGAATTTAATGTGTTTCTTCTGTTTTTGGGAACATAACTGTACACGTTCCATTAAGAGAAATGACAAAGCTCTTTAATCTCGGTTGTTTCTCCTAGACGGCAGTGAGATCAAATGGAGACTTTAGCTTACAGTAAATGCTTATTAGATGTTAGTCCTGAGATAAAGGATACAGTGGTTTTACATGTCTGTTCTAGGGCGAGGATTACCACTGCAGACATTTAAATTATAACTAATAAAAAACTAAATGATCTGATTTATGTTATTCATATTTCATTTAACATCACTCTTACTCTACAGTATGTCAACAGTTGTCTCATTTGTGTCTATTCTTTCTCTTGTGTCTATATTCCCAGGAGTTTTACCTTTAAATCTTACAGATTTCTGAGATTCATTTGAAACTTAACGAAACATACCGAGAACTCAGTTGGGAGTTCTGAGCGATAAATGAGAAACAGAATCTGTCATACTGTCATGCTGATAAAAAATGAGAGACAGTAAGATTGAAGAATCCCCTCTCAGCTGCTTCATTTTACTGAACAATTTTTAATTGATTGCTGCTTTCATTAATTCAGAGTCTGTTATTAGTAACACAGAAGCAGATCAGCTCACTAACAGCAGAACATCCAAACAACAGCCATGAAACACAAAACATTCAGCTTTCATCTCCTTATAAAAATGTGCGCCGCGGGAAAACAATGGAGTGTGTTAAATCAACAGCGACTGTTTGATTTGCAATTCGCTCAGTCGTGGACGAAGCGTTTCAGCTGCAAACGGCTCGATCCCGGTGCCAAAACCAGACATTACCTCACAAAGGCAATTTATAGTGAGAAGATACTTTATAGCACAGGTAATGCAAAGCACCGTCATAGCACAGAGACAGACATCCACTAGATTCTCTGTGTCAGCCAGAACAAATCAACCCAATCCCTATTCACCAGCTAACAGGAAACGTTATTAGAATGTTGGCTAATGTTCTGAAAACAATCTCTGTTATCAAAACATTATTTCAGTAACGTCAGTAAATATATGTCATTATATGTCAAATATCATTTTTAAGTAGTTAGTGCAACGTTTTAAAAAGTTACAGAATTACAAAAAGTTTAAATTAAGAAAATGTAATCATGCAATAATGTTAATACGTCTAAAAAACATTTTAAATAATGTTTAATTACATTTTTAATGTTTTTGTTATTTGCTGGAAACATTAGGGGAACATTCTTACAACCTAAAATTAGCTGGGTCTTCAGTTTGCGCTCCTACTAATAATCCATAATTGGGATGATATGACAAACACAAGATGTCCTATTTAAAATAGATATGGTCAAATTTGTGAACGCCGTGGGCTAGAACATTAATTTTGTGTATGTACACAGCTGCACCTGAATGGGCTGTCAGCATCTGAAATAATTTGATTCATATTTGACCCATATTTGACAGCAAGCTGTCATTTCTATAATGAGGCTCTCTGAGCGGCCCCTGGGGCCCTAGACATGGACAGTTGGGGGTTTGGGGCAGACACACACACATGCAGACACATGCACACAAATTCACCCCAGGCCCTTCTTCCGTAATTCCCCGCACAACTTTCCTGGCTTCCTCCTCACAGTTGAATGTTTATATGGCATGTTTCTGCCTCTGTCAGTTGTACACTTAACACAGTCAAATTAGACACACACACACATGCGTGTGGTTGGGCATTGACCGGCAGTAATGACATTAATGGTTCTGGCCTACATACAGTGTTTTGCACACACTGGACGCAGTGCCAGAGGAGAAAAGGAAAGGTTTGGATTGATTTACATACATAATTACTGAACCAAGACAATACTGGTTTAAATCATCAAAACATGTAGCTATGAACAATAAAATGGAAGTATAAGATTTCAGCGTAAGGTTGTGTCCACATTGCAACTTATTCTAGCTAAGAATATCACCTATGTGGACATGAAGAGGCTTTTATATTGACATGTATAGTGATTTAGTTTAGTGATTTAGTTGTTTGTGCCATTTAAAGGTGGGTCGATCTTAAACTTAAATGCAGGACAGGCGATTTTTTTTTTAGAAACATTTGCGTTATGTTGGCTTTATGTTCATATATCTTCTGTGGAAGGAGCAGGACCATAAAATGTTCATCCAATCATGGTATTCGGCTCAAATACAATAATAGGATGTCTGGCTTGCCTGTCAAACAATGTATTTACATACCTCCATGTATTCTGCCCACACAGACAATCTTTCATGATCAGCATGTTTATGTGTTTTGGAGGGGGTGTGGCTTTGGAGGGCGGGGTCTTATGCTTTGAAAGCTAGCTTGCTATTGCTAGCCCCTCTGAAATTGCCTACCCTACCTTTAACATGCTATGCTGTTACACTTTGACCTCCTTATCTGTCTAGCTACCCGTTTCATTGCACAAACATTGAAAGGTTACCACCACAATATGGCAAAAACACATGTACAGTATGTACAGTAGGGCTTTACTCTTGTAATAAGCAGGCTAAGTGTTCACATCTGACTGTATTTCTGTCCTAAAAGCTCACAGTCACAACTTAGACATTTCCTTCCTGTTCCTTCTCTTACCCGTCCTTTAGATCTCTCACTTTCCCTAAAACAACCCTAAAGAGCTGTTAAAAGAAACAGTAATGTATAGAAATATATATCTGCTTTACCTTGTTTCTTAGGCAGGGTCATTTGTGGGTGGCACCTCTGCTGCTATAATATATAACCCAGCCAAGACAATAACACACATCTGGTTTCCTCCTCCCTATGGACCTGTCAATGTGATTTGCTGCAACTGGGGAGTGCTTCGAGCCGGCATGGCGTATGGTCATCCAGGGCTACCCCAACCCCGCCTCCCCCACACACACCCATCATTCTGTATACGAGGGCACGGCAGCATGTCATTAAAGAGGTGATGGAGGCATACATAGATGAGAGAAAGGCGAGAAGGAACACAGCTGGATTTATAGCTTCAGGCATCCATGAGAGAGAGAAGGGTGCTGTTATGGCCCCCCATAACCCACAATGCATAGAGCTTGATTTACTGGTGATCTTGTCTTTGTAACAAGACCTCCAGGTTTTGTTCAGTTATTGATCTGCTAAAGAGGTTTTGCGTGTCTGAGTGTGTTCATGCTGTTAATTTGATGAGCTGTATTTGCTTTCTCCTCTCAGTGTAGGAATATGAGACTCTTTAACAAAAATCTGAATGGTTCTGTAGGTTTATTCAGTGTGTTCTTGATTGTGCAGGTCTCGTGTTGCGTATTTATCTGACAGTATTGTCCAGAATCTCCTAGACTTCTGGATTTTTTTAGCTTTAATTTTTTTTGCGGTGGCTTTAAAGGAGAGTCACCCCACATATTCCATCCTAAATCACTCTCAGCGTTCCACAATACTTTTTAAAATAATTTCCTCAGGTCGCCTGCTGTGAACAATGTTCCTGTCTTCATGTGTATTCCATAGCTGTCTGGTTTTATGGGAATTGTGGTAGTTTTGTGCAATGAAATGTTATTATCTTTTCGGTTGTGTACATTATTTACAAATATGTTTTCAGATGTACATCTGCAGAGAAATCCTTGATTGTCTTTCTAACAGCATCCCACATCCAGCCATCTCTGTTTTTCTCATGGCTAAAAGTGTGCCAGGCATATGTTCATGTGTTTGGCACATATGTTGTGGACAGCTGTCATACGTGCACACGCGTGATCATCACTTCTCCTGAGACGACACTTTGTCCACAGCCCATGTACACCTCATGAAATGAGAATGTGTGCGTATTTGTGCATCGTTTGTGAAAGGTCTGCTCAAATTCTCTGAGTGGGTCAGTGTTGGGGCTTACCTCTGTAATACCCCTCCAATGTGTCTCCTGGAGGACACGTTGCCATGGTTACCGTGGAGGCTGATCATGGAAGTAAGGCTGTGGCCTGCTTTGCTACAAGCTCACCAGGTCACATGACCCCCATCACGGACTACAGTGGGTTACATGACCCTTATCGCATACTGCGCCCAGGAGGGCTATCGAACGAATGGTCAGTGCTGGTAGGATAGTACCTAACAGATATTGGATTGAATGAAAACAGCAATGTGTTTCAGACACAAGGGACCAGATAAGCTATGGCAGGTCTGTGGGGAAACTCGACCAGGTCATCTGATAAAAGAAACCGTGTCATCACACATTTGTACACTTATTTTGTATCACACACTTCTTCTTTTACACTGTGCTGTGTCTCTTAACATTTTGTTAGCCTTTATTTCAGTCTCCATCTGTTTATCAGTGGATGAGCAGTTAATTTATTATTGTCACTTTTATTAACATTCTTCTCTCTCTCTCTCTCTCTCTCTCTCTCTCTCTCTCTCTCTCTCTCTCTCTCTCCCTCTCATTCTCAGTTCCTTTCCTTTCAATTATGTATAGTGTGCTTTGTTGGCATAACAGAAATGGACAAGATCTAATACAAATTTAAATAAAACGTATTAAACGTATTAACACAATACACTCAGAGGAGGCGAGAAAGAGAGAGAGAGAGACCAGCTCACAGTTGTATTGTGTAAGACACTGACCTTATCAAAGGACAACAGAGCAAAAGAGCTTTACTCCCAAGATAACTGGACAAAGCAGAGAGACAAAGACAATGAACTGCATTTCTGCCTAAACCAAAGGCAGAACGTGAATAATCCATTTAAAAAAGACCTTTCCCAGACGCACACTGAGTTAAATAAGATCTAAATAAGACAACACAGTAAATAAGATGTCTCGCTCGCCCACCAAAAGGCTATCCCTCTCCCTCTTTTCTTTTCGTTCTGGTTATAAGACTGTAGTATCCCCGAATGCTTTCTCTGATGTATCTTTAATGAAGATACCATGAAGTATGAAACTGATGAACCAACGACCTTCATCTCAAGTCTGATGCCCTCAAGAAGTGGAGACTTTATTAACGAATGTTTCTTCAACTATTGGCATTTTTTATATTCCAGGGCTCTGTTGTCATTAAAATCAATCCTTGCTCCTTTCTTTTCATTTTGTGTTTTCAGATGTCAAAAGCTGAAGAGCATGCTTGAGGAAAAATCAAGGCAAATATCACCTGAACAAACATCACCTGAGTCAAGCTGTAATTTCGTCAAATTATGCAAAATATGATGGAGTTGAAATGAAACAAGCCTTAGCAAGAAAAAAATAAGTTTGACATTTAATTCCAAACATTTTTGACATGTCCAAAATGCACCACTGATGGAAATGATGGATGTGACAATTTTCCAGGTCTGGAAACCAGGGAGTCGTCTGCGTTTGAGACACTGTTATGACTGAGGTTTGCTCTGATTGGCTGATCTGAATGAATGCCATGTCAGTCTCAGTTGACGTTTTCCATTTATTAGTATTTTTATTTTTAAAAAATGAGCATGCCTTTAGTTCTGTTCCACTGTATTCTTTGTTCTCTTTACGTCAGATTACAGCCTGCTAACTCGCAATGCAGTATGATTGTTCTCCGGGGCAGAAATTCAGACTGCTCCTGCTGTTTTTTTCACTTCGTAACTTTAGATTTCATTCACTCCATCTACCACTTAAAGCACTTAAATGGAAAGAGAGAGAGACACATTGTACTCATGTGAGCATCTTTCCTTCATAACTATGCATCTGTTGACACTAAGTTCATCGCAGAGTCGGGTAGCTGTCAGTGCCGATCGCTGTTTTGATCAGAGTTATGTTGTTTTTTTGATCAGTCTTTATCCCGTTAAGCCCCTCATGTCTTAAACTCTTGTTCAGCAGGTTCTGATTTTCACTTATCTTTGATTTTTGAGTTAGCGGTCAACTACATTTACATTTATTCATTTAGCAGACACTTTTATCCAAATCAACTTACAAAGAGAGAGAGCATTTAACATTTTGCCCTACAATGGAGACATGTACCTTGTTTGAAAATGAGCCACAAATAACAATAAAAGATCTTGTGGGGCCCCATGCAAGGAAAAACACGTTTTTGTTAGATTGTGTTTGTTTTTATCCAAGTGTAAGATGTGTTCACCTAGTGGTAATAATTTTATTTAGTGCACAATAATCCGAACATAATTGTAGCTGAACGTGATTTTTTTTGCAATATGCAACTTCACAAAGGTTTTTTCGTATTATTATTGTAATTCTTTTTCAGATATTTGCATTTAAAATCTAGTTTTCAAAAGTTTTAAAACATCTGTGTATAACTAGACTAATATTCAAAGGATATTACTGAAAGGCTAACTTCAGTATTTGTTTTTAATTCTCTGGCTTTGCCAGAAAGATGAATTACATTCACAATCGATGTTGAGTCTTAAATAGCTTATTGGTTTTTAATGGTGCATGCTAATTTGCTTTCCAGGCAGAGGTTTAGTTTAACATGCATTTTTTACACCCCTTTGATACCCCTTTTATGGGTCATGCTAAATGAGAGGGGCTGTATAATTCCGGTGTATGTTATTTTCTCCTCCACTCAAAATTAATGGGACATCTGATCTCCTAGTAAACACTCTGCCTGCTCTCCACAGCAGAACAATTTATTCTTCTCCAAGCAAGGGAGTCGAGCAGTTTAAAGTCCTGCAAAGGTCATGTGCCTTTGGTGACTTTACCCTAATTTACAAGAAACCTATAGTATACAAGTCAAGTCAAGTCAAGTCAAGTTGAGCTTTATTGTCATTCCGCTATATGTGGGGACATACAGTGGAACGAAATGTCGTGCCTCACAGGACCACGGTGCTACATAAATACAGACATACAACAATGACGTGAAACAGTATAAATCTAAACACAAATGCTAACAGAATTGGATTATAAATATACTATATATAAATATATATAAAGTTGCCTATACATAAACTATTTAAATACAAACTATACAAATGTTCCACATAAATATAAGTCAAGCACTGTTCCTGGCTGGAGAACAGTACAAGATGATCTGTAGTGCATGGGCTTGTAAACATACATGAGTCTTTTTTGTGGGATTATGTACCCTCAGTTGTAAAAAGTCAACAACTTTCAAGATATACACGGAAATCTAGACATTATTTGTTTAATTTTAGCTCTCAGAAAGAATTCTTGTTATTCCAGTAGGGTCTCCACAGATAAAAATTCCATTATACATTGACAAAAATGTTAAAAATGTTATCTTGAAAGTTTTCTGAATGTTCAAAACTTCCAGTTTTTTAGATATTCTATGAAAAACTTTTCTTGGTTATAAGAACGTTATTTATTAATGTTAAAGTCTGTAATGTTTTTAAAATGTTCCACTAACCACTTTAGAGTAAGATTCTTGATATATTATACATAACATTAAAAAGTTCTACTAATGTTACTTTTTTGATAACTAAGAGAACTTTTAGAGAATGTTAGCCAATGTTCTGAGAACGTTGCCTGCGTGTTAGCTGGGTCTGAACTTCAGTGTTCCTGTCTTTACAGCTCAACACGCTCTCACTGTGAGAGAGGAAACCTCAGGGAGGATTTTAACTACATTATAAATCCTAATGCAGAAGAGTTCAGGCCAGTCAGATGCATGAAAACACCACCTAACCACTGGTTCAGCATTAGCTTTACCTCTAACTCCTTTTTAATAGGCTCACTTGGATGTGGTCCATTGGTTTGGAGGTGGTTCTGTCATTTTAAGACTTTTCTAAATATATCTGGCTGCATATAGCTGTGTGTCTGTGCATTGGTGTTCTTGGATAATTAGGGATATTTATGATTATGTTTCATGTACACGCCATAGAAGAACCATTTTTGGTTCCCCAAGGAACCTTTAGTCAAAGGTTCTTAAAAGAACCATTTCTTACTTTTCTGTAGTCTAAAAACCTTATTCCAATAAAAGGACTTTTGTGATACAAAAAAGGTTCTACAGATGTTGAAAGTTCTTTATGAAACCATATGGCAAAAATGGTTTTTCTATGGCGTTGTGTAGCACCTTTTTTGTTTGTTTTAAAGAGTGCAGTTCATTCCGTATTCAGATCTAGTCTTGTAACCAACATGAAAAGCTGACTTTTGTTTGTGTGGGTTTCAAACCTTGATGAAGTTGTATCAAAGTTTGTCAGTGAACTTTTTAGGAAGTTTTTTGTGACACAATGTCAAGAGCTGGAGAAGTACTTTAAAGTTCAACATGAGGGAAAGCAGTTGTTTCATCTGAATGCCAGGCAATCTAATTAAAACTGCCCTGGATATGTGCATGGAGCTGATATGACCATGGGTCTCCACCAACGGGAGAATTTTCCTCAGCTGTGCTGACATGCTTGTGTAGGTTTTGGGACACTGTGGTGTTTGGTACTTTAATGTATTTGTGCTGTTCTTGGATTTTGTGGATTCTTTTTCCATGAACTGACTTTCAAAACCTTCCTTTACTAGTTCCCTCTCAGCTTGTTAGATATTCACTGGTTCATTCTGTTCTGTTAGGGTAACTTCCTTTTTGTGCTTAATGAGTCTGTTGAATTAAAACCATAAGTTAGAAGTTGGGGACAAAAGTAATAAAAGCTCAGGAAACTATCTTAGATTATCAGTAAATATCATTAAAGAAAGTTCAAGAAACACTGCCAGGATGTGCAGCAAAGCTGCTTTTAATAGGACAGCATGATTAGGTGTTGCATTGTATCTATACATTTAGTATTTTTTCATGTACAGTATGTAAGTGCAAATTACCTATATATTACTTGTGTATATTTATAGTTTAATAATGTCCCAGTATTTTTTAATGTAAAACAACTCATGTATTCAAACTATACAATTTATCAGAACATGTTCCCTGGGAACTGAACCCACAACCTTTACGTTGCTACTGCAACGCAGTTACCAGTTGAGCTACAGGAACACACCTATACACACAGGAACATTTCAAATTTGCATGCTGTTAGTAGATATAGCAAAAACATGAGTTCCTCACTCTGCAAATAGTCCAACAGTGTAGTCAGAATGAAAGTGTCCACTCTGACGGCCCTGCTTTTCAGAGCTTCAGATCTGCTTTATTGCACAAGCGTATCAGAATGGAAAGTGACACACAGCGCAAGCAGTCTGTCGCTGTAACACATGCATTATGGGAGATAGTGTTGTACTACAGCAGCAAGAACAAAGAGTCTGTTTTCCACTGATAGAAACCATCAGAGAGAGAGAGAGAGATGGAGAGAAAGAAAACAGGAGAGAGAGAGAGGGTTTGCTGACACCAGAATTTCTCAGGCTGACACAGGTGATGGATTAGATGTGTTATCCAGGCAGACTTCGGGTTAAGAAAAATTCCCTCTGAGAACAAGAGAGGGCTGGGAGGAGGGTGGTGGGGAGAGAGAGAAATAATGCTGTGTCCAACAGACCTGAAATTCCCCAACCCATTCCCATATACTGGAAGAGAAATAACCACCAAACATTTGGAGAGTTCCTCGTGGTTATTGTTCGTAGCTCTAGGGTCAGTGGACTTTCAGGACTCTCTGAGAATGAATATGAGGCCTTTCTGTTATTGGAATATAATGCACTTTATAATAAATGATACATGTGCAAGCTCAAAATAACAGTAACATTTTTAATGGAAACATAAGGGAAATGTTCTTACAACCTAAAATTGTCAGCTGGGAAGTGACGCACGGTGTAACCTTGGGGTCCTCTCTCTGATCATTTTTACTTGCACTTTATATATTTTTATTATTTATATATTTTTATATAGTTTATTATGCTGAGCAACATGCTATGGTCTCTTGGATTTTGGTTGTGAATTGATGTTGGATTAGGTGGTGGTTTTTGAACAGGAGCTCTTGTGTTAGAATGATTCTAAAGCTTTTATGGATGTTACCAATGAGACAAATCTAAGAAAAGTTGAAGGTCAGGTTGGCCTTATTTTGACGGTTAACCCTTTCCTTTAGCATGACCCATTTCTTACCGGAAAAGCCATGACCTTCGACCTGTAAGCGCAGACAATTCGGAGGAATCCCGTTTGGTGTAATTCCATTTAGCGTGTGCAGTTGGCCGGGCAGTCTCTCTCTCCCTCCCTCTCTCTCTCTCTCTCTCTTTCCCATACTGCACTGGTCTACACATTTAAAACGGATTACTGAAGATCAGAGATAGGCCACAGGACAGATTACCCTGTCAGCCTGAGTTCTGTCTCTGCCCCTCATTCGCTCTCATGCGCACATATTTAAACAAGGACATCCATTGTGTACAAGTCCCATGGTGACCTGAAAACGATCTTCTTGTGGCCTCGTGCTTTTCAAAGCCTTTTATTAGAAGGTAAAAGAAAAATACATATGGAAAATATATTCAGATCCTTTTCTTCTTCTGCTTTGATGGCTTCTGTGTGGTGTGGTTGAAACGGTTAGAGCTAAAAATATATAGGAACAGTGTAAATACTGTTTCTGAATGTCTTTAAACAGGGTTATGTTTCAGATGGTGCAGTAAGAGCTTTGTGTTGTCATTAAATGACCCTCTTACTCTGTTGTGCATGATCTCTGTCATATGATTAAGAGAAGAATGAACAGTGTAAATACTGTATTGGAAAAGGATACACATTAAGGTACAGTAGGAGTAATATATAATGTCAGTGCTGCCATTACGGTGTGTTACAGAAGAGATGAAGCTGTTTTAGCATAGAGAAGGTCTGTTAAAGCACAAACAGGATAATGGCCTTCTCAGGGCACTATAGATCTTAGCATGACTCTGAGTGAAATTGATTCAGAAAGCGTTTGGTGCATTTTGTCAGTCATGACAATGAGCTCCATTATTATGTCAGTATGGGCTAAGGAAATGACATCACTTCCTGTGTCTGTACAGTAGCTACGGTATCTACAGATGCAGATTCAGGTGTCCGTCTTGTTGTAGGATGGCTGTGCATATGTGCTTCCAATGTTTTCATTTATATTCTGTTCATTTCTAGTATTACAGGTGGTGGTTAAAGTCTGTAATGTTTGCCTCTCTACCGACATCTCTGTTTGAAGCATAAAATTGCATGTCACTTGTGGTGTTATTGTCCTAAAATGTAAAGTTTAAATTCTAAACAACTGCTGTAAGAACAAGCTACAAGCGCTGCACCATCTACAGCACCCGGACATGCGATATAGTAGCCGGATCTTCTTTCTGTTTACAGACGGACATTTCCTGCAAAACTGGACCAGCTCAGATTATAAATCAATATTATAAACTTAATGTTGAACACTTATTTGTCATGTACTTGCTCAAATACTGTTTCGTTTATTTTTAACCAAAAAAGGTTACACATTGCAGCTTTAAGTCAATAATCTATTCAAAGCTTGGCAACCTGATGGTGTTTTCAGATGTGGGTGAGTGTAACTGTATGGGAGAGAGCATGTATTCACACAGTGTGGGAGCGAGTCTTTTGCAATGTGCCGTCATGTTAACCAGGAAGAGCATTTGAATGTGAGTCTGGTTTCTCTAAAACGCTTTTTCTAGCACACTTTCATTACACATCAAAAGAATCGTTCTGGCATTGGCATTTAACTGGAAGGGACCAGAGGTCTCAGTGGTCTCTCATACAAACAAACAAACAAACAACTGCACATAAGTAACATCCATACATGCAGCCACTCTGATATACAGTCCAACAGCTTCTGTATGTGAGTCAAACCAGTAGAGAAATGAATATGTAAAAACTAGGTTGAGACCAAATTGTATTGCTTGCTCGCTTTTAGCGTCTGTTCTTGGTGTAGCCGTCAGTCAGTCAGTGTTATGACATTTTCCTCCGAGTCGCAAGTGATAAGTCACATGACATTTTCATCAAGGTGATTGGCTGCATGCAGAGCAAAGATGGCGTATTTCCTGTCATGTTCTTCAGAGGTTCTTCACTAGCCACGCAGCTCTGTGGTGTAACATCAGAAACAGGTACAGGTTTGGTTCTCTCTTTCACCTGCGTGAGGGCTTTGGAATCCTTTCAAAGTGAAATGTCTTATACTGACAGCATCATGTGACACACTCGGTCATGTAGCACACACATACTGTTGAATATTCAAGCACATATGGGTGGAGGAACACACCTGCATCATGTGATTGAGAGTGTGTGATGTGTGTCTCTGCATGGGAGAGAGTTTCTCATCGCTCTGCTGTCTGTGCATCTCCAATGAGAAAGACAGCTGCACTTTCACTGGAGCCAAAGGGACGACAGCCATCTATAATGTACGTACGGGATCGAGAGCCAATACTGAAAAAGTAATGAGAAAATGTTGCAGAAGAATGAAGGGAGAAGCAGAAGTCTTAGAAAACAATAACAAGAGAATGAGATGGAATCCAGAATGAGCATCAGATCATAGACAGGGAAATTAAACAGAGCAGTCAACAATTTTAGGTTGTAAGAATGTTTCCCAAACATTTCCATTAAGTAACAAAAACAGTAAAAAGTTCCACTAACAACGTAAGTTTAATATAGCGGGTTTTTTATATAAACATATACCATAAAAAATATATCATAAAAAGGTTCTAATGTTTCTGCAAGAATGTTTTATGATAACTTTGGAAGAGCTTTTAGAGAATGTTAGTCGACGTTCTGAGAACATTTCTTGTTAGCTGGGAAGGAAATGTTGAAACTACAGGTTTTTTAGCACAGACCCATTTCTGGGTCTCTGCCCAACAGCTGGTTTTGCATTTGTGTCTCATATACAGTATGTACAATATGTGCGTGTGTATACACACTGTCCATGAGGTACAGTGCAAAATGAGTCCTTATAGTAAGCAACACGCTAAGATGCCATTTACCTCCAACCAGAATGCCAGGCCTGCAAATAAAGTATGTTCTTCAAAATGCCCTCTGTAGTAGAGTAGTAGACAGCTCTCCATGACATAAGGTTGCTAAGATGTGTCAGGGTCACGCTCAGCCAAGCACGAGAAGACGCGCCGTGTTGACCGACTGGCATGTTTCATGTATGAACACATTTACGGTTACTGTGGCACGGTGGTACGGCAGTGTGCTGTAAATGTCAGTTTAGTGGAGCGGGAGTCTACGGCTCATTTGTTGGAGTGGAATGATGGTTGAACAGGCCTTTAGTTTAACATGGACATGGAGGTTTTGAGTTTTTTTCCCACTGAAGTGTGTCGAGACAGATTGTAGAAAAGAACAACTTGTTCATGTTTTGGTTTTTAAACATTGCGTGACAGTTATTATGATGGTCACCACATTTAGGAGGTGCCAGAGAACTGGATGTGTATCTAATGTCAAATCAAAAACATGATATTTCTAGCTAAATTGCTTTTGGTGTATCATTGTGCATATTCACACATAGAATGTGCTCATATTTATATTCTGCTCTGCCTTTCCACAAGAAAACAAACACTGCATCACATTAATATCTCTGTTGTTTCTATGAGACAGCAGTCAGATTAAATAGAGAACAAATGGGGATTTTGGGTCTCTTGGTTCTCAGATGTTTCTCCAGAGATGAAGATCCAATAGACTTACATGTGCCGCCTCCAGAGTTTCTGAAGTGATCTTAAAAGTCTCGAACTGTACTCAGATTTGCCAAAGTAAGAATCAAAGTCAGGGATTTCCAAATGAACTCGGACATTTCTCATCAAAATTTTACGAGACAGAATTAACTTTAGAAGACATATCCAAGTTTGATGCTTAATGAAAGGCTAGCTAAGAACTTTGTTAAAGTCTTGTAACTTTGGTTAGTTCGGTCTGTCCCCCCCGCCCCCCTGGAAATGTTTGGATCGTCCTCTCTCTCCTCATCTGCCCTATTGTGATGTCCTACTAGACAGACGTGTGACCTGACTCTGACCCCGGTCAGACATGCACACCCCATGCAGGACCGACACAATGTGTCCAAGTCCTTTAATAGGTTGTTGGGGGGGCGAGTGGAGGTTGTAGGCGGAGACTGATGCATATGCAAATCTGTGCTGTAAACTTGTGTTTCCTATGATGTTATTGACCTTTGTCCTCATCTAAAGCTTTTCAGTCACTGAATTGTTTAATGATATGCCACGATTACTTTCTCAGTAAGAAAATAAGACATTAAAAACAATCATTTGTATTTTTGTTCAATGTAGTTTATATTTTAGCTCTTTAACAAGTAGTCACACCTTTTCCTGGCTTCCAACTCTGGGCGTTTTGTCAACCAACTTCATTAAGTATTCAACTGGGATGTTTTTTAAACTGTACTGAAGGAATTATGCTTTTTGGCTTCATTTCCTTTTACGATCTGGTCCAGCTCACATATTTAATGGCTTTTTGAGTGTTTACGAAGAAATTCATTTGTAAGCACAATTTAAATTTGTCTACAAAATCCATTTTTAAATATTTTTTTGAAAATGTTTATAATGTTACCTGGCGAACTTCCACTTATTCATTCATTCTTTCATTCTTTCTCTCTCTCTCTCTCTCTCTCTCAGATCCGGGTTGATGGACCTCCTCATGGTGGCGTCCAGTATGAAACTCTGCCGGTGATCAAAGATGGAAGCCCCATTCTCAGAGACATGGCCTTCTCCCTGGACAACAGCTTCATCTACGTCATGTCAGAGAGACAGGTCAGAATATAAATACACACACATGAATGTGCTCTGCTCCACTCCATAACTGCCTTAGAGAAGATGACAGCAGCCACTAATGAAAGAGAGAATGAGAGAGGCTGTGGCAGTGAAGGAGTGAGTGATGAACGGACAGCTAAAGGAACAGAGATGGAGAATGAACAAGGTCATTACCCCCCCACACACACTTGACAGCATAATGACCAGAGAGAGAGAGAGAGTGCGAGAGAGAGACCTTTTCGTATATAGAAAAACACACAACACCTAGTGTGTTTCATTTAAGACTAGTGGTATATTGTCTAATATCACAGCAGTATATATTAACATATTGTTTTCTTATTTCTATGGGAGATTCATCTTAAAGCTGCAATCTGTAACTTTTGTCTCTTAACCGCCATCTCTGTTTGAAAAATAAAATTGCAGGTTACTTGCGGTATTATTTTCATAATGTGGATGACACGTTTAAATGCTAAACAACTGCTGTAAGAGCAAGCTACAAACCCGGCACCATCTACAGCACCCGGTGTGATATCGTAGCCAGATCTTCTTTCTCTTTACTGACAGACATTTCTCACAAAATCGGTCTTGACCCCTCAAATTATAAATTATAATAAACCCACATTTGTAAATTGGGGTAGTGTAAGGAGATTGTGTTGAACACTGATCTGTTGTGTACCTGCTCGATGTCTGAAGTAATTTAGAGAATATTTACAGAATTTACCAAATAATTACAGTATTTACAGTATAAGTTTTGTTAATTTTTAACCCAATAAAAGTTAAAAGCGTTATTAACGATTGCAGCGTTAATGCATAAAATTCAATGCAGTAATGCATTTTTATATATATATATATATATATATATATATATATATATATACACACAGTCATTCTGCCCAACCCTGGAGTGAAAGAGGGAGTGAAAAAAGGAGAGTCTCTAGAGGAGAATAGAAAGAGACAATGCCGTCTTAGTCTACAGATGGATGGCTTGGCTGCTTCCCAACATCTCTGGGCTTTTTTTTAACATCCGTTCTAGAGGTCTGATATCCCCTCTGGGGCGGGACGTGGGCAGTGGGACGGGGTCGGGTGTGGCGAGAGGGAAGAGGCAGTAATGAGAGAGGTGGTTTAATGCACAGAGAGACAGATTCACATCGTATCAGTACATGCAGTGCATGCTGGGTAAGCTCTGCTGGGCGGCACATGGCCATAGGTGCGAGACTGGATGTAGATACTGTTGGATACTGTAAGGACAGAGATACTGTTCTCAGCATTTTATCATCTTCATGGAGTCTTTGGCCCTTGTATCACCCAGATCTGGTGACAAATGACAGGGAAGAAACTGATTCAACAAAGCCTCCACTCTGTTTCTTTCTCACTTTTTTTGAAAAAACTTGTTAACCAAAAAATGTTAACCAACAAAGTTATCAAAAATGTTCTTGCAGTAACGTTAGTAGTAGGTTTTTAATGTTATATATCATATATCAAAAACGTTATTCTTAAGTGGAGAAGAACATTTTAAAAGTTACAGAATGAATTAACATTTGAATAAGGTTCCTATAATCAAGCAATAATGATAATACAATGTCTAAAAAAACATGTGAACGTTAAACGTTTCTAGAGCTTTCAAAGTAACATTTTTGTTACTTAATGGAAATGTTAGGGAAACGTTCTTACAACCTATAATAGTTGGGGAGTTAAATAGCCCTGTCCTAGCGCACCAATGCTGCATCTTAAATGTTATCGGGCAGTTTTTCTTTTTATGAAGATCCTGCATTCTTTCGCATCTCTTCTCAGTGCTGAATAGTCTACAGGGTCTACAGGGAGCAATTTAAGCTGAAACCTCGAAAGATTTATCCACCTCACACGGTAATTCAGACCTATTCTGTCATAAAAGAGTCATCAGCATGTTCCATCATTACCTCACCCTCTTTTGTCCTGCTTAGTGTTTCGGGTGATTAAATTCAATATCACAGATTATTAAGCGGCCGCGTCGAGAGGCATAGCTGGTCTCGATGAGCTCCTTGAGGCCACCTCAGGTTCGATTGCTCTGAGGTATTTCTCTTCACAGAACCTGCCGTCTCTGACTCATTCCTCTGAGTAGTGTTAATTTTCAGGATGCAGGTGTGAGGTGCGCACTTGTTGGGCTACAAGAGGCAGGAAATGGTGATGAACACCACGTGGCCTGTCACACCGGCTCGAGCGGGTTTGAGGAGTCAGTCAGAGTCACGTTTCGCACTTCACAGAGCAACGGGATTAGCATTCACCTCTCAGCAATAGCTCCGCCACTGTCAGGAAACAGAGCCGGAATGGAGCCTGTAATGGCCACATATTGCGTGTAATTTAATGAAAATGGAGCCAGAATGCCTGAACCAGGGTAGTTATTGCAGTTCTCTGGGGATGTGAAGTGTACCGCCTGCATGCTTGTTGGCTAAGAGGAGCCAAAATGGTCAATTTAAGGCCCACCTAACAATTTTAGGTTTTAAGAACGTTTCCATAACATTTCTATTAAGTAGCAAAAATGTTATAGGAGTTCTAGGAATGTCCTTTTTAGATGTTATATTAATGTTATTGCTTTGTTATAGGAACGTTATTCCAACTTTTTTAATTCTGTAGTTTTTAAAATGTTCAACTAGCAATTTAAGAATAACGGTTTTTGATATATATCATATATAATGTTATAAAAGTTCACTAATGTTACTGCAAGAACATTTTTGATAGCTTAGGAGACCTTTTAGAGAATGTAAGCCAACGTTCTGAGAATGTTATATGTTAGCTTGGAAGTCTGTAATCTCTCTGCAGGTCAGCCAAAATACGGCATGTGGTTCTGTGGGTGTGTGTTGGTATGTGATGGTAATATTACAGAGAGTAAATGCAATGCAAATGTTGCTTCATGTTGTCTTTAACATTGTTGTATGTATATATATATATATATATATATATATATATATATATATATATATATATATATGTAGAAAGAGAGGAGGAGAGAGAGAGAGAGAGAGAGAGATAGAGAGAGAGGTGGTTATAGTACAAATAAATGCATAAATCTTCTTCATACGTTGGATACAACTACAAATTGACACGCACATGCTTCAGACACCCCGAGCAACAATAGATTTGCATTAGCATTCCAGCATGCTCACCCTAACGTGTAACCTTACACACACACACACACACACACGCACACACTAGCACATTTCCCCCTCAGCATCTATAATTCTTTTCTATGAGGCCGTATATTGTGTGTTTGCCTCTCTTCTAAAACTCACATAAATAAAACTCATTTCAAATGCATAGGCATCCCTCACTCTCCCACAAATAGATTTCAGACAGATTTGCTCACACTGAAATACAGACAAATGCACGCACTCACAGAGACACACTATAATTCAGAGTTATCTCTCTAAATATGTACTGTAGAAGGGAATACCTTGTTTTAATGAGAAGAAAATCCAAAATGTTAAAAGAGTTGTTTACCCAAAAATCCAGATTCTACCATTATTCTGTCTCACCCTCCCTTGTGACTTATGCATTATATTTTGTCTTCTAAAATCATATTATAGCTGTTTGTGAGGACCTATTGTATAACTTATGACCATAGTTCCGAGAGAGCTGGGTTTGATTCCCAGGAAGCACATAAACATATGAATTTATTTTATTTTTGTATTTATTTTGGTTTTGGTTATCTTTAGGCACTATGAACTGGTGTTGTAATGGAAAGAGCTGCATGAAGATTCCTCAGAAATGTTCTTTTACAGTTCTATAGTTATTTGTTACAGGGATGTGAAGGGCTTCTGTACAAGAGCAGTACAAGAAAACACATTCTGCACAAATACACCGTCCAACTGCTGTCATGTTGTGTCAGCCCTGTTTACAGACTGTCTGTGAAGGGGTTGAAAGAACGAGGGTCCAGAGCAGAGCAGGAGTGTGTGTGTCTTAGATCACGCAGGCGTTGAGATGGTGTCCTTTCTGTGGTAATTCATAGCGTTGTGATAAAGTGCTTTGGCTGTTTGGTTGGGGAAGAGAGCCAGAGGCTAACAGCTACGAAAGGTCAGAGCTGTTTTAGCTGATAACAGCTTCAGAGAAAGAGAGAGAGAAAGCGGTGGGCGAGAGAGACAAAGGGAGTCTCAAATACAAACGTGGAGGCCTCACAATGTCATGCACATTTGCAAATGCGTGTCAAAGACTAAGAATACCTCACGCTCGTCCCAGCTAACAGGGAACACTCGGAGAATGTTATAAATTTTAATGCTATATATCATATCAAAAATGTTATTCTTAAGTTTCTCGTGGGATGTTTTAAAAATGTTACAGAATTAAAGTTTGAAAAACGTTCCTAGAACCAAGCAATAATGGCAATACAACGTCTAAAAACTGGATGTTTTGAACGTTCCTAAAATATTCAAAATAACATTTTAAACATTTTTGTGGCTTAATGGAAACATTAGGGAAACATTCATACAACCTTCTTCAGATTTCAGGTTTACTGTACACTTAGCGAGCTGATGTTGGTTCCAGAAAAATAGTGTGCTGTCTACCGTATACATTCTATGGCAGGTTCCTAACTAAAATGGTACACAAATTGGTCAATAACAAGTGACGTAATCTTGCAAGAACAGTGTGGATGATGCGATTCTGTTCTTTATTCTGGGCTAAATGGATAACTCATAGAGCTTGTCTAGACTTTCACAAAGAAAATTCCAGCAGACACATTCATATCATATTACTTATATTTAAAGCCACACTTTCATCAGTACGAACGGGCACTGGGCGGGTTCTGACCAAGAGCCTCAGCAGCACTGATCAGCAAATGAATAAATGATTCATTGTAAATTTTTCAGCAGTAATGCAGGGGGAGATTATTACACTGGCTGCCGTTTGTAGTTCCAGAGCATGTCACCAACTTCAGAGAATCCCACCGCTCATATCTAGCTTTCACCGCCGCATGTAAACCCTTATACAGACTAGTCGAAGTAATAAGATATCACTCAGCAGACTGTTTGCATATGAGCTCATATACCTCCCGAACAAAAACTAACCCACCTAACAATTTTAGGTTGTAGGAATGTTTCTTTAACATTTCCACTATATTACTAAAACCTGTTTGTGGACGTCCAGTCTGTAGATGTTGTATTATCACTTTTACGTTGTATTATAACTATTGCTTGGTTAGAAGAATGTTATTCAAACATTATTTTAATTCTTTAAAATGTTCCACTAACAACTTAACTTTTTTGATATGATATATAACATTAAAAAGTTCTGCTAACATTACTGCAAGAACGTTTTGATAACTGAGAACTTTTACAGAACACTAGTGGACGTTCTGAGAACGTTTCCTGTTAGCTGGGCTTCAGTCTGTTTTGTGTTAATATCGGTCAGTGCTTTCTCTGTTTACTATAGCTCTATAAATACCTCTTCATTCTGACCCTAATTGAGAGGCCTAACACAGACAAGTAAAATGGCAAAACAGAGTGCCAATTATTCTACTATCAGGCAGGAGAGGGCTTGAGAATAGATTGTCAGTGTTCTGATTGGTCGTTTTGGCGTTTAATCAGTCGCACAATAAAATTGTTACGAACTCCCCCTGCATTAGTGCTGAAAAATTCACAACTAATCATTTATTCATTTTATTATCAGTGTCATCAGTTAAACGCGCCCAGCGCCCGTCCACAACAATAAAAGTGTGGCTTTAAATATGAGTGATATGATATGAATGTGTGTGCTGCTCTGTAAATGGCTCTTATCTAGACAAGCTTCATGAGTCATTAGTGATGGCCAGATTGAAGAACATTTAGCCCATAGGAAAGAAAAATCACAGATCACCTCTCCTAAACAACACTGAGATTAAATGCAGAGCAAATAAATAGAAACACTGTTTCTTAAGTCTCCTGTGTCTTGGAAATTTCTCCTGATAAAAAGATCCAGAAATCTCACAAATGTCTCCATTAGAGAATCTTTTTTTTAGCTACAATCTACATTAATTTTACAGTTCAATACTCTTGAATGTTATCGCAACAAATGTCTCATTTGTTTCTGTTTTAATTTCTCTTAAGCAGTTTTAGGAGAATGATCTGAGACAGAGTTGATACTTAAATGAAACACAACTGAGATCTCTATCAAATCTCGTGAGCTGTGAAAGAGCAACCACTGAGCAATACAATTTTCCTCAGGGTGACCTCATTAAACACTGTCTGTCCATCTCAGTCTAAATTCATCACAGTTTTAGATATTGATCTGAAACTGGGCTTAAAAACTCCATACGAGACTGATTTGGCGTTGTCCATCTCGCGGCAACTATTAGGAGTTGCGTGAAATTTCCGTTGGCGTAACTAACATGGAAAAGCGTGTGAAAGGGGTGTTGTCTTTCCCAGCCAAACTTGATTCTCCAGACATGTCATGCCGTCATTCTTTTCTGTTACTTCAGTGTATGTAGTGTTAGAGACTCAGACTAAACTTGAGAATCCAAGATCTGCTCCTCGCACCCCCCATCCCTGCTCATAAATGCAATGTTACCAAGATCATCAACCAAATAAAACAGCCTCCGCATTTCCGCCCTAGCAATTTCTCTCCAAGTGCTCAGCTGTGAAATTTAAAATCCATGCATGGCTTCCCTTTTCCATGTCTTGAGGAACCAGATTATTTGCTCTGTGTCTTTGCACACCCTTAGTTTTTTATGGGCACAAACACACACACTTTAGGTTTCTATTCTTTGTGGGGACTTTCCAGAGACATAATGATTTTTATACTGTACAAAATGAATATTCTATCTCCTAACCCTCATCCTACCCTTAAACCCAACCCTCAAAATCCTTTATGCATTTTCAAAAAAGCATCATTTTGTATGTTCCATAATGAGTTTCTCCTTGTGGAGAAATTTGTGGGGACATCTGGGAATAACAAGAGCACATAAACACACACACATTTTGAATCATAAAAATGTATTTACAGTTTCTGTATACCACTTATAGATACACACACACACACACACACACACACAGAAACCTTTGTCCAGGAAATGTGTTGGAAATGAACCGTGCGGTTATCAAACACGGGGAAATGGGATTTTTCACCCAGAGAGAGATTGTTTGGAGGCTCCTGACTCTCCCCCAGCCCATCCCAGTCATCTCCTAAAATAACACTGTTCTTCCATTATCCATCTGAAGTCTGTCTAGTCTGGAAACAGCTCTGTGATCTGCACAGGCGTACAAAATTGGAGCCATTGCAAATGCGTGCATTGAAACTTACATGTCTCTACTTTAGCATATTCATGGTTCCACTATTATTGTACTTAAGCAGTGATGCTACTTAACAGACATATCTCTATTACAAGATCGTATACATTGTAGTTATGGATTTGAGCAACCTCTAACCCTGTGTATAAAAATACACAGTCTTACATTGAATTGTGTGTCGTTCTGTAAGTGTGTGTGAGATGTTCTGTAATTGTGTGTGTGTGTGTCTGGTGATCTGTGTGTGTCTGCGTGTCTTTCTGTTAGTGCGTGTGTGTGTGGCATTCTGTAAGTGTGTGTGTGTGTCTGCGTGTGTGTGTCTGCGTGTCTTTCTGTAAGTGTGTGTGTGTGTGTGTGTGTCGTTCTGTAAGTGTGTGTGAGATGTTCTGTAAGTGTGTGTGAGATGTTCTATAATTGTGTGTGTGTGTGTGTCGTTCTATAATTGTGTGTGTGTGTGTGTGTCGTTCTATAATTGTGTGTGTGTGAGATGTTCTGTAATTGTGTGTGTGTGTGCCTGTGTGTCTTTCTGTAAGAGTGTGTGTGTGTCTTTCTGTAGTTGTGTGTGTGTGTGAGATGTTCTGTAATTGTGTGTGTGTGTGCCTGTGTGTCTTTCTGTAAGAGTGTGTGTGTCTTTCTGTAAGTGTGTGTGTGTGTGTCAGTGTTTGGGGGCTGAGGGTGTATATGATAAAAGGACTAACAGGAAGTCAGCGGAGCGAAGAATGTGATTAATAGGAACAAAACAGCATTAATATTCACTTAACACTCGGCCCCTGATCCTTATACACAGCGCACAGGAAGAGACCTGCTCGTGCTGAAATATGCAGTTGACAATGAGCTAAACTAAGGGACTGTGTCTAAAGTGCAGACAGATTTGAAAATAAAAGTGAGCAGGTGACCTTTGGTGACCCTGTGAAAGAACAGCTGCTTCTGCTAAAAATCGGCAACAAGGAAAGTGTCTTGACCAGTGACCTCTGTCTTTTCTGGATCAACCAATCACTGTCACTCACGCTGCCATGGACAAAGAGTGAAATGAACTGTAGCTACCGTGGTAATTGACAGGAAAAAATGAAAATGCTCTTTTTTTAAGCATTATAAATGAGCAATGGGATTATCGGACCAGTCCACTAGTGATGTCCAGTGGACATTTAATATCTCAGTTGTTTCAGGAGAATAAATAGGTGCCAAAGAGTTCCTTTTATAAATGTCTCCTGTTTCTCCAGTTTTTCTTTGGAAAAACTGGCTCTGGTAATCTCATATTTGTCTCCTTTTAGAGTTTAGAAGAGATGTTTTAAATGTGCTGAGATTTGCCAAAATACAAAAGTTTGCGATCAAAACTTTTTGGTGATTTTAAATCTTCCAAAAAATATATGTAGGGTATGATGTACACATTCACTTGTATAACTTTATACGTAATTTTATAGCTTTCATTGTATGTGAAAAAGGGTCTCATTACTTTATCTCCTAAGGAAGAAAGGTTTCAGTAAAATGCCACGCAGACTTCTCTGAGTGATGACTTAAAAGATTCAGTGAGTCATTTTTAAATGATTCAGTGAAACGAGTCATTCGAATGAATTGATACGATATTGTCTTTTATCTCCATTTTTACAGGGTCACCGCTTGAGCTATAGAGTGTTCAGATGAGGAATCAATTGCAATGATAGGGTGCTCACCAGAGCTGCGTTTTCGGTCCTAACCCAAGTGTCACATTGACAGCTTCATTTTTTATTGACAGCAGGACAGATCAGGATAAATGCCCCTGTCGATGCATTCTGCGTCCAGCGTTATTGATGAAGCTATTTAGATCTCTCATTCTGCCAGAGCTGGTTCCAATCTTAGGCTCTCTCTGGACACCTGGAGGCTTTATGTCTGAACGTAGCATATATTGCACTGTACGGGTCAGTGCTTGGCCCAGCACAGTGTATCAAACTGCCAGGGTCAACCTAAACGTCACCTGTATATGGACACACAGGCTCGGAGAGACCTTTTTGGCAGATATTCTTGCTATTCCCCCTGCAGATACATCAACAGAATTCTTTGTCCGTGAGATTGGAAAAAATCCCAAACTAGATTCACAGAACCCTCAACGTGTTATTGAAGAGGGAAAAAAATGCACTTTTTTATTTCTCAGGAGACTTGGAGTTCTTTGCTGATGTGTCAGTTGAGTATGAACTTTGTCCCAGGGTTGCTCACGTAAAATTCTTTGGGAGTCATAAAAACAAATACAAGTTAAAGAGTATAGAGCTTTTAAAATGAATGCTTACTGTAAAATTAATAGCATAATCAATCATTTGGACTTTATTGTAAAATTTGATTAGATGTATTTTGAGTTTTGTTAAGATCTCTTCTGAGACTTTGGAGAAAACCTGCGAAATTAGTATTTTTTGACGAAGTAAATAAAAGAATTCTTCAGCAACAGTTTCGTTTTAATCTCATTGCTGTTTTGGAAAACCAATTGAAATATTGGACCTTTTTTCCCTTTATTCCTCTACAGATGATCCTAGCAGACTGCTAATCTGCCTTTGGGACTGGAACAAACCTTCTCAGAACTCAACATGTCTTGAGTTATGAGGTGGAGCAATCGCGTGTGTACCCCAGTGAAACACCTCCATTTGCATTAATCCTGCCCTATGCATCGATAATTGACTTAAGAAGGGATTAGCGCTAATCAGGTTTTGTGCACAGGAGCCATTGGCTGGTTCTAACCTCATTATTTAATAGACAAATTCTTGTCAGCCCCCATCAACTGTATAATTAAAATCAGCATTGCCTTTAAGACACATTCTCTCAGTTTTCCTTCCCCCAGAGGCGTCTGTGCTGTTGATAAAAACAGATAACTTCACCGAGTCATTTAGCTGAGTATTCTGCGTCTGAGGTGGAAGGTCTTGCACGTACCCCATGCTGACCTTTGACCTGTCAGCCTAGTCATAGATTTAGTACAACATGCACAGGCAAGGCTGTCCCACCTACCAATCTGAAGTTGCAAGAATGTTTGTAAGAACATTTCCACTGAGAAACAAAAACATTAGGAACGTTCAAAATATCCAGTTTTTGGACATTGTATTAACATTATTGCTTGGTTATTAAAACATTACTCAAAATTTTTGAAAATCTTTACCATTTTTAAAGCATTCCACCTAACTTAAGAATGACGTTTTGGTATAAGTGATATAATGTTAAAAAGGTTCTGCTGACGTTACTGCAAGATTGTTTTTGATAACGTTGACAGACCTTTTAGAGAACATTAGCCAACATTCTGGGAACATTCCTGGTTAGCTGAGATGTCACATCAGGTGTTAACTGAAACGTTAGCAGGAGCTAGCGGCATGATCTGTACCTGCTGAATGTTTCTCGCTGTCTTGCAGGCCTCTAGGGGACTTTCAGTGCTGTGTTGATTTAATAGTCTCAGATGAGGTTGTGGGTACCTGAGGTCTGCTGCATGGCTTGTTTAGGGGCCGTTTGATGCTTTATTAAGTGACTGTGTCTCTGTGAGGCCACAGGATAATGGTTAGTGAACAAAACTGTGGTATAGATGGAGGTAAGGGTTGTATCGAGCTTTGCACTCTTTCTGTTGTTTGTCAATCTCGAGTCGGACCACCTGTCAAGGGACGTCAATAACATAAAATGGTTTGACGAGCGTTAGCGGTGGTGAGTGGTTAAACATGACCCCTGCTGTTTTGTCGAAAAATGTGCACAAAGGAAAACAGTCTTGCAGACGTAAAATCGAGCAATGAAGGAGCAACGTTTATTCTCCGGAGATTAAAGGAAAAAAAAAACTGATGAGATCGTTCATGCCTCTTAAAACAAATTGTTTGATTCTTTGCATCTCAAAGTATTGTTTGTTTCATTTGCGTCTGCTTTCATTTGTATTTTAATTTCTCTCAATGAATTTTAGGAGAGTGTTAAAGTGAACTTGTGAACAGTCATTTATTCTGTACGGTATTAAAAACAGAGTGTGAGAGTTAACAGTTAGTGTTAGAGCTGCGTGACTTCCTACCGATGGTGTCATTGTTTCAGGCTTCAGATGTGAAGATGGTAAGATAATACTGTAGCATATCAACAGTCATTTTAGCTGTCACCACGCAACTGCGTAAGGTTGTAGCCTTCGCATGCGCCCCACCACCCCAAGGGGTCTCGCTGGCATCCGTCACGTCACTGACAGTGCAGCTTCAGTCTCTTAATTGCAGGCTTTAATTGCAATAATCATTTACAAGCCTAATTAAACAAAAGAGAAGTCTCATGAAGAACTGACTTCCAGTTTAAGTAATCAGGCTCGGTTCTGTCAGAAACGCTGCTAGCATGCTATCATTACCGCTAGCGGTCTAATTTGACAGAGGCGGCACACTTTCTGTTTCTCTCTGTTTCTCTATGTCAGCCTGAGAGACAAATGCATGGAAATGACTTCATTCCTGCCGCTGTGGCAGAAAACAACTTTTGTGCTGCTCTCTAAATATCTCACGGCTTCTTTGTCAGTGACTAGAACTAAAGAAGTGCTTGTAGACTTTGATGTTTACACGCTTTTGTAGGTTTCGGGTTTGGATTATTGTTGTTAGCAATGCATAAACATTTTAAGTTTTACGTTTTGTAGGTTTTTAACTAGGACAACTAACGACATATTTTTTCAGACCAGATCCAAACCGGCATAAACCGAACTGGAACATGGAAATGTATTCTGGGCTGGATTGGTGTTTTCACCATGGTCCTAGCTAACAATTTTAGGTTGTAAGATTGTTTCCCTAATGTTTCCATTAAGTAACAAAAATGTTGCTTGAATGTTCTAAATGTTCTAGAAACATACATTCAAAACGTCAAGTTTTGGTATGATAAAATGTTCCACTAATAACGTAAGAATAAAATTTTTATTTTATATATGTGTGTGTGTGTGTGTGTGTGTGTGTGTGTGTGTGTGTGTGTGTGTATTTAAAAAGTTCTACTAGTGTTACTGCAAGAATTGTATCACTTTGTAACTTTGCAAAGTCTATGTGCTATTGACAACACAATGTCCATATCTCTTTCAAAACAGTTTTTTTTTGTTCTTATTTGGCTTGATTTGTTCCCCGGCAGCGTTTCCGAGATGCTCCTCATTAATCGAGTGCAGGCTTTTTAAAGACTTGGCTTCACAGATTCCGGAATAACAAAACCCCTGTCCTCCTTTTATCGATCACATCTGTCCGAATTCGAGTGGCGTCTCAGCCTGTGCCAGGCCATAATGGAGATGAGAGCCCTGCTCCCACTGTGCCTGCGTGCTTCCAGACAGATCCGCTCAATGTATCCTTGCTTTTACCTTGCTCAATGTCACAGTGGGTGTGTGGTCTTCCTTATTTTGGGATGAGGGGTGGTAAATGAAGCCCTCCTGTAGATTGAGCCTCCCCTTTCCCCATCCCCCCTCGTGCACCTCCGCAAGTTTTGCTGCCACCCCCGAGTGGCACCTGCCACCCACACCACAGCGGCTGCCAGATCCACATATGCTCTTTGTCTGGGTTACTAATGGCTCAGATGCGGCCATAAACGCCCCACACCACATGATGTCATTGTTTTCCCTGGTTTTGCAGTCAGGTTTTGCCTTTTTGGAATACAGTGCGTGTCGGAAGAGTGCCTCCACTGTCCGTCTAACCAGAGCGTTGCTGGCTGACAGTGAAAAGAATCAATCTAGCAACTCCGTCTGTCCTTGTGTGGGGATCATATTTGGAGAGCTGTCAGCACAAAGCGCTGGATGCAGTTTGAGCGTGTGGGCGCTTATATTGTGTCGTTTACTCTCTCGAGAGAAACACACTGAGCTGTAGTCGGCTCTTATGAGCTCATGCTTCAACACACCTCCTGTTTGTGGCCTTTGATATGTTAATAACATGCATATGGTGTCACGCACACCTAATAAGACCCAGTTCCATATTATCAGGTTTTCCATCACCTCTCCATGACCTGCTCTCCAGAGGTAGGCGCGACAAGTTATTGACAGAAGCACTGTCTTCTTTTATTTGTGTTTAGAGTGTGCAAGGCATTATCATAATACTAATGCAGTAGGACTGTGTTGGTTTCACAGACCTTCAAATAAGGTGGGCAGTAGAAACATAGAAGAAACACACCAAAGTCTGATTAATGTTCTTAAATCAAACATCATAAGGTCCGAATGAAGATCACACCACACTTGGAAGGTTTGTTGAGAGTTTTTTGAAGTATTACTGCAGCTAAACTGATTTCCTGTAGCTCAATTGGTAGAGCACTGCGTAAAGGCTGTGGGTTCGATTTCCAGGGAACACACATACTGGTAAAGTGTATACTTTGAATGCACTGTAAATCGCTTTGGATAAAAGCATCTGCCAGATGTATAAGTGTAAATGCACCAGGTAGACAACTGGAGTCTCTAGACCAGGTTATTCAGATCTGGTTCCTAAAGGATCAACATGCTGCAGAGCTGAGCTCCAACTTTAATCTTACACACCTGAACAAGCAAATTCAGGGCTTTAGGGTGCCAAGCAGGTGTGTAAGAGGAGGGTTGGAAGTCATTTTGAATTATTACATTTATGCATTTCTGCCAAATGCATAAATGTAATAATTTTATTTGATTTAACCCTTTTGATACAGTTCAGGTGGAACCACTGTAGACATTGAGGTTTTGGAATACTCTGTAATATAGACAGACACCGCAGACATTGTACATTTATAATAGTCATTGACCAACATGTTTATCAGTGACTGTTTGTTTAAACTTTTGGTACTCTCTGATTTTGACTTTTTCATTACATCCTTGATGGGGCTCAAATTAATTCATTCAGAGAATGAGACACAAAGAGATTTGCCTTTAAAATGTAAACATAAATTGAATATCACGCCTATGTAACTTACATGAATTGAATAAAGTTTTTGGTAATACCTGTAAGATATTATCTATAAACTCAGATAATCTTGAGGCGCTTGACTGCATATCCAGTCAAATAAATAAGGGGCCGTATTTGCTTTTCACCATGCTGGATGGATGTAGAAAATGAGATCCAGAGACAGGCGAAGCTCATTACCAGAATATCCTCGTTGCTTCCTCTCAGGAAAAGGCGACTGTCAGAGTTCTTGGATTAAATGAGGCGAATGTTTTCCTTCACTTTTTTTCTACCTATTATTTCCTGCGGTGGTGTTTCAGAGTTCCTTTCAGGGCTTATATATCTCCTCCTCCTCCTCTGTCCTGGAGGAGGGATAGAAATTGGGCCGTATCGCATCACCGTCCCAGGATCTCATGATCTGGTGGGTGAACTGAAGGATGGCGCATCAGTCGCGTCCGTGCGGTTCTGCTAAATTAGTTTTTCACAGGTCTGTCATGGGCTCGCGGCGGAATGGAAGAGGCTTTGTTTACGACATGACTGGTACCAGACGGGGCCACCTGAGCCATCGCTGAATTTTCCCCCTTTTTCCCCAAACCCGAGCAGCCAATCACGTTGAGTGTATGCCTGTGGAGCAGCCAAGTGAGCAGTGGGGTGTAGCCAAGCTGCCATCTGTATGCACACATGTGTGCAACACACAAACACACACACCACAGACTTCCATAAATGTGGAGAGGGCAACATGCAAACAAAGAAACCCCAACAAACATGCTGAGATACACAAACACACGTTTTTCCTAGTTTATGCTGAAGTGAGGAATTCTGATGCTGTTTATCTTGCAGAAACAAAAGAAGACCTCGTGCTGAGGTTCTAATTTCACATAATCAAACCTGGATTATGATGCATCCCCCCTGCGGTCAGAGTGCCCCACTGTCTGGCTGCTTTGTTGAAGTCAATAAGCCCCCATCATCAGCCCTGCTGATGTAGACCACTGTTTGCTCATTTGAGCTTGTGTGAGAGAGGCTGAGCTGTCAGCCTGTTGCTCTGAGGTTTAAAGGCTGAATAATGTATCCTTCAGACAACAGCTCACATGCCAGCTAACAGGGAACGTTCTCTGGCTAACGTTCTCCAAAAGTTCTCTCAAAGTTATCAAAAAGTGTTCTTGCTGTAATAGTTAGTAGAATGTGTTTTAACATTATATATCATATATTAAAGCAGGTGTTAGTAAAACATTTAAAAAATGTTACAGAATTAAAAATGTTTGAATGATGTTCTTAACCAAGCAATAATGTTAATACAACATCTAAAAAACTGGACATTTTGAACATTCTTAGAACAATCACAGTAACATTTTTAGCATATGTGTTACTTAATGGAAATTCTGGATGTCTGCTGTCCGATTGAGTTGAATTACCAGTTTAGAGATCGGCGTCCCACTGATCGGAGATCTGGCTTAATACTGACCACCATTGTGTCGTAATAAAACCTCTCCATCTTTGTCCGATCTAATTAAACATCTGCTATGTTCTGAAGTGTGCTAACAATATTATTTATGATTGTAAAACTACCGCCCGGTGCTTAAATGTGACATTGCAGATGGAAACCCAGACATATGGCTGGTAATTACATTTAAGGGTCTCATCAGTTAGCTTATCTGACAGTTGTTTTTTGACTGGGGCCACGAGCTCAAGCCCCATACCTAGAGACTCAGAGATGAAGTTCAGGACCTATGCCCGCCTGGTACATTGCAAAGGAGGTGTCAAGGTCTAATTGACAGGCTGACGGGCAGACAAGTTAGAGGGCTTTACCGTGGTCTCCCCGAGGGGCTCCGAGCACGCCCGGCAGCTGTGCCCGGGTGCCCCGCTCCTGGAAGAGGCAAACATGGCTTTTTCTCATTAGTGTCACAGCATGTGGTTACTATAGTTGTCAGGTGAGGCAGCGTGGATCACCATTTTGTCATCTCTGACAGAGATTTTGTACATATGCTGGTGTGAGTCATGAAATATGGTTAAATAATGCAGAAAACACACACACGCACGTCTCCTCTTCCACTGTCTTCTCCACAACCCCAGTGAGAAGAATTTCAGTCATACATTATTGATGTACTCACTCTATATCGACTGGCTGCAGTTGTCAGACCTCTGACACAGGTCTGCTCTATCAATGTTATTCCTCTCTTTCTGTCTCTCTGACCCTTTTACTGCCCATAAGCATTTCCTGTAAACTGTGCCCCCATTCCCTAAAAACGTGTGTGTCTGCTAGTATTTACACCATTGTGGGGACCATATGAGCCCACAGGTTTAGAAATATTTATGTGGGGATATTGAGGTCCCTATGAGGAAACAAGCAGAATGATCTTTTTTAAATATCTATAAAAGCAGAAAGGTTTTTGTGATGTTAGGTTTAAGGGTAGGGTTAGTGAATGGGCATAGATTAAATAGTTTGTACAGTTTATAAAAACCATTACATCTATGGAATTTCCCCATAAAACATGAAAATCAGTGTGTGTATGACAACCGTGACATCTCACTCTCCTTACAGTATCTGTACATTTTGTTTACAGTGAAACATTCTTTTTTTACTAGAAATGTGCTATTAAAGGTTGATTTTAGCATCCCAGCTGATGCTGGCTTGGGGGCGGGGCTTTCTGTTTGGCTGACCAATGGAAGGCACAGACTGTGTCCTTTTCTTGGATTTTTTTTAAATTCAGTTCGGTGATGCTATTGGTGCAAAAATTACACACCTTAATGTCCATGTACTCCATCCGTGGCTTGCTATTGATTACCATAGACAATGCAATTAGTTAATTCCTCATATAATGAGTGTATAATGCATTTAGAAGGAAATGCATTTAGAGTAATACATTTGTATTGGAAGCCTATTAGACTGGCTGACTGGATGTGAGGCCAATATTTTTGTTAAAGCATTTGCATGAATTTTTCAGTATGTGTGTTGTAATCTTTTCCAAGTCAGCCTTCTGAGGTGGGACTTCTGGTGGAATTTTTGTATATATGTTTTTTATATGGTGATCTGGTTCCCCACTGGACATTAACCTTAACCTCTATGCAATTATATGTTGTATTCAAGCCTGTGCTGTATGTTGGCTGAGATTTACTGTGATTTCGGTTCTCTAAAGCTTTTCATAGTCTTCAATAGACCCTCTGGTGCTAAAGCGTCGAGTTGCTTCAGTCAAGCTAAGTCTGCATGTTTAGGCCAAATCCATTACACATAAAGCTCTGATGGGAGAACAACGGCTCGACTGAGGAAGATCTAAGCTGTGTTCAAAGACGCAGGTTAAGAGCCCTCACTGTTCATCTTAAACACAATCAGACGCAACGCTTCCCTTAGAAATAACCATGGATTTTCTGTTTCTGTACCGTCTAATGCCTTTTGAAGTCTGTTGCGTTCCGGAAACAGTATGCGCTAATGTTTCCTTCGATCGGTCGGTTAGCTCACTTGCCGCGTTTTATTGCCACGTAAGATTGTTCGTTAGCTGTGAGCGTGTCTAATTTTGATTTATGTGTTTTGTTCGGGCGGACAGTAAAAAGTCCATATGACATTTAAGTTTGGAGAGAAAAGCGATTTCAAAGGTCAGGTCATAAGCGTGGCTGCTGCGCGGATACTTGCGTTTAATATAGTTCCTAATCAGTTCAGTTGTGCCGTGTTCACCTGCGCCATGATATTATTCATTAAACTGGATTGTATTGAAGTAAATGTGAGGGGTGCTGTCATGATGCTGAGGTGATGTGGGCACTTTCCAGGAAGTTGCATTGTGCTTAATTCTGGGTATTTGTTTTGTATGTTTAAGAGTTTGGAGGATTTTAGGAGGTTTGTTCAAATTCTCAATACTAAATATGAACAAAATAAAGAGATAATGAAGCTAAAATGTGAAGCTAAAACATTCCCTGTTAATGTTTTCTAAGAGTTCTCTCAGAGTTATAAAAACATTCTTGCAGTAACGTTAGTTCAAAAACTGGTGTTTTTTAACGTTATATAGCATATCAAGAATGTTATATAAAGTAGGTAGGCGAACATTTTAGAAATGTTACAGAAATAAAAATGCCATTCTTACAAAGCAATAATGATAATACAACGTCTAAAGAACCGAACATTTTGAACATTCCTAGAACTCTCGAAATAACATTTGTAACTTTTTGTTACTAAATGGAAACGTTCTTACAACTAAAATTATTAGCTGGGTGGTCGAGGGAATGGTTTATCTCTTTTCCAACACTAAAATCCTTATATATTTTTCTTTCTGTCTGTCTTTCTCTCTCTCTCACTCACTCATCTCATCTCATCATTCAGTTTATGAACATTTGCACCCTGCTGAGGATCTTCTCACACAATCAGCAATGCTTTGATTGAGTTTTCAACCCCCACGCATACACACTCAAACACTCGCTCAGTCAGTCTGTTGTGCGCTGGAGAAATGCGAGTGAACGGAGCTGGAAGAGTAGTGCAAACTCTAGCGATTATGATTGTGTGTGTCCCAACTTGTGTGTGTACGTGTTTGCAAGTGTGAAGGTTTAATTTTGCTCATAAATGTATTCTAGTCTATGACAAGAGGCCAATCTAGAGAAATGTGTGTGTCAAAAATAAAACTGTCAGAGTGAGTTTACCTGTGTGTGTGTGTGTGTGTGTGTGTGTGTGTGTGTGTGTGTGTGTGTGTGTGTGTGTGTGTGTGTGTGTGTGTAAATGGCTATTTTCTCTCTGCTGGGATTAAAATGGTCATATTAGCCTTGTGTTAGACACTGTGGGCCGCTCGACTCTCTGGTCAGTGCACGACCAGATAGAAGACAGTTAATTGTTGCCCTCAGCTAAGCCAAGCATGGATCACTAGAGAATTTCTGCTCAGTACTGAGGGGTGTGTGTGTGTGTGTGTGTGTAGCCAACAATTAACACAAGCAACAATTTCTTAATGAAAAACTAAAAATATTTCAAAAGGTTTAAAAAAAATTTTTTTTTTGGTTTGGAGAGGACCTTAGCTTTATCTAAAAACAATAGACGTTGATGCAAAGTCCCTATCCGATGTGCTTGTGTGTGATCCAGAACTTAGTATTAGTGTTAAACTCGTACTGTGTTTATTTCATGTGTGTATGTGTCAGTTTAGGGATATATACATGTAGGTAGGTAATGAATCACACAGATGTGCGTACATCTACACTCGAAAACGCCGTGTCTCTCAGATACTCAATGAACAGCAATAGTTTCATGTGTCAGTGAGAGAACTGCATTGTGTGTTTGTGTGTGTGTGAGAGAGGATTTGATCGATGGCTCTTATTGCTGTGGGTGCAGAGCTCAGCAGATCATATTAAAAATGAATGTACGAGTGTATGTGTGTGTCCCAGAGGTACCAGCTGTTTACGGCTCACTCCAGAACAGGAGTACAGGGTCAGTGCCTGGACTGGTAGCTATGGCAACCACGATGTCGATTTTGTGAACGTTTAGAGGTAGAGCGTGCAATAAATGCTTCCAGGGAACGAACACGGAAAACGTCACACCGAGTTAGTTCACAGTTTAGTTGTAAGTTTTAAAAAATAAACCTAAACAGTGGTTTGTCACTTTACATATCAGTCAGGTGGTTTCTTCCTGTCTTAGTGGGCAGTTGTTGGTCAGAATGAACTGCGTTATGGAGCAGATCTTATGCTGATGGTCAAAAGTGGCTACACAAGGCCAGGATTACCTTTGTTCCTCCTCAGATTCTCCTCAGTCTCCACCTAACACAAGGTATCTCTTCCTCACAAGCTCCTCTTGTTTCTTTTCATTTACCTCATATGCACCTTTCTTTCTCGTTCTCTATGTCTCTCGCTCATTCCCTCGCTCTTGTATTCCCCCTAATGATTCTCTTTTTATCAGACAGGTGCCTGTGGCGCTACGAACTATGAAACAGAGCTAATGTGAACATTTATTCTCCATGTCCCACAACCCCTCCCAGCTCTCCCCTCACGCTGTAGTCTCCCTATATCCTCCTATATCAATCTCTTAACATCATCCACAGGTCTGGAATCAGCCTTTCCATTGTAATTATAACATCAGAGGTCAGGAACTGCAGTAGCAGAGGTTCTGTGGAGGTTATTTGTACCAAAGGCTAACACATATCCAGCCCAGCTAACAGGGAACATTTGCAGAACATTGGCTAACGTTCCCTAAATGTTCTATCAAAAAAGTTCTTACAGTAACATTAGTAGACTTTTTCTAACATTTTTATATATCTAAAACATTATTCCTAATTAGGAATAATAAGTAATTAGTGAAACGTTTTAAAAATATTAATAAAACAGCTAAAAATCTGGACGTTTGGGCTAAAACGATCAAAATAATGGTTTTGTTACTTAATGGAAATGTTACAGAAAATTGCTAGCTGGGTCTTGAGAAATCTTTTTTGTGACTGAATATGTATGGAAATCAGTGCCAACTTCGTCATCTTCTGTAAATGTCCCGTCTCCAGGCGCTTCTTGGCCGACTTCAGAGCGAGTGGAGGATATCAAATTCAAGCCAGATAGAGATTAGCAGATAGCATCCTGGAAGCATTTTAAGCTGGGGAAGAGTTACGGAGCTCAAGAGGAAATTAAGGGCTGGCAGGGCACCGGTCCTACCATGAGTTTGGGCTGAACCCAGAATCACACACTAATGTAACTACAGATGTCATTTAAGCCAAGTGACTGTTAATAATACATTAAGATCACGAGTGCAAATGTAGATGATTATCAGTCAAACGAACTTCCGAATCAGTGAAATATTCCAGTAATACATAATCAGTGAATTTACATAGGTGGATAGACAAGGAAACCGTAATGTGTAAAATGTATAGTTCTGCCTCTAAAATCTGATTGGATGTTCCAATTTCAGTAGTTAATATTTTTGCTCTCGTGACTTTTTTGAGGAGCACACGTTCACACACGTTCACGAACACAATCGCAGGCTGCTCTCAGTAAGAGAACAGACCTCATTGTGTTTCCTGCTGTGATGAGTGACTGAAGCATGTGCTAGTCAACAGCTGCTCCAGCCTGCTCGCAACCTCTATCCATCTCACTTTTTCAGTCTCTGAGTCTTTCTATCAATCTCTCTGTCTCCATCTTCTCCTCTGACATTGTCTTGCCAAGTGCGCAGACGTGGGCTCACACCTGCAGCAGCTGTGTCACCCCGCGAGGCAGCTGTCCTCTTCCTGTTCCATTCCATCAGCGACTGACGCTGTCTTAGATCTGCTACAGCTGTCTCAAATGAAACTGTAGGGTCAGTGGACGTCTGTCAGGCATTACGAGAAACACACAGTAGTTAGTGGTGCTTGCAGAGGCAGTCAATAGTGTTACATCACAATTTATGGATAATAAAGCTGCAGTCTGTTTGGTTTAAAATAAACAAAACTCTGGTATTGAGCGAGAATATGACCAAACGGTCTCCTTACGATATTCTGATTCACAACATCATTATACAACAATAATGATGTATAATTTGAGCTGTCGGGAATTGTCACTTTGGCATTATTTGACTTTAAAATACATTAAGAAAAATACGTAAAGTAGCCTACAAACAGAGATGGCAATAGAGAAGCAAAAGTTACAGATTGTAGCTTTAAATTTTAGAATAAAGACAATACATTGAATTTAATCATCTAAAACCTTATTGAGAGAATGCCCGCAGTGTTGCCTGGTATCAGTGAGTCAGATATTGTCGGATTGTTGGGCTGGCTTTACGTCAGTGTTGTGTAACATTGAGACTTACCGCCCGTGCTGCATGACTGCCGAGCTGGAGTTGCTTTGTGAGCAAATCCCCTGGTGGGATTGTTTGTCATCGGGCTGGGCGGCAGCACTGATGTGCTGGACTCATTACTTTGACCACCTGTTTGTCCTGGGGCAATGAATGAGCGAGAGAGAGAGAGAGAGAGAGAGAGAGATAGGGGGCTGGGTGAAAATGAATAAGGGAATAAAGCCGGGCCGTTTTGTGACACCTCTAATTTGCCATGAAGTTACACCATGTATGTGTAAACAACGAGAAACACAACTGTGCCATTGTGAACAACCCACCAATAGTGGCCATGTGTCAGTGGAAGCAACAGGAGTAAGTCGCTGGTAGCCGGAGGTTGAATGCGCCTTTGTTTGCGAGCCGTGTGCTGGGGGACAGGTGGATCATCAGATCCCGCCGCTCACACGCTAATGACATTTAACACGGCCATACAGCGCGCACACACGCGCAGCAGGAACCCCGTGTGTTGCTCCACCCCTCTCACTAACCACACACTGTGTGCTCACTCATCCATCTTAAAACTGTCTCTCACTTCATCTTACCCTTTGACCTCTGCACCAATGTCAGAATAAAGAAACACAAAAGCTTTCATCATCAAAAAGATGCCGTGCTGAATCCTGATGAAACGGCAACTGGCATGATGCTATTAGTTCAAAAATTTGTTCCAATTCAGCTGTATTTATTTATTATAAAATATTTACTTTTGTGTTCCATAACTTAACTGTATACCGGGGACATTTGTACCTAAAAGTCACCAAAACCTGACAAATCTGAGCAAAACCTCATTTTGGGGCGCCCTCATTTGTAAAAACCTTATAAAATATGGTAAATAAAGTTTTTCTTTAATTGTAAAAAATGCAGAAAGTTTTCTGTTAGGGTTAGAGTGTGGGTTAGGTTATATTGTTGATAACTAGTTATGTATTAAAAGCGAAGTCTATGGAACGTCCCCATTTAGATTGATAAGTAAAGGTGTGTGTGCACGTGTGTGCGTATGTGTGCTAATATGATGCAGGTGCACCTTAAAAATCCCCACAGCAACAAGAGCAGAGATCAGAAGCTCCAGCTTTGGTAATGAAAGCAAAGGGCTGAAAATAAATGAATAGATAAACACAGGCACAAATCACAGAGCTGTGGCTCGGTCATCGCAGTGGTGCTATCCCAGCATGCCAAGTGGGCAGCAGAATGACGTGCGAGTGGACTGGAGAGAGGCATTGTGGGTCAGTGGCCAAAGCGACTCTGTGGTCTGTTGGTGGCATGAGTGTGTGTCTGGTTAGCACTGTCCTCTGAGGTAGTGCTGTAGTGTTTGTTTAGTACGTTTCTGTGTGTGTGTGTGTGAGACATATGTTCAGATTATTTGCATGATACATGATACATGTTTGGCTATAAGGAGTTACAAGTTCGTGCGTGCATGCGTGTGTGTGTGTGTGTGTGTGTGTGTGTGTGTGTGTGTGTGTGTGCGTGTGTGTGCGCGTGTGTGCGTGCGTGCGTGTGTGTGTGTGCGTGCGTGTGTGTGTGTGTGCGTGTGTGTGTGTGCGTGTGTGCGTGTGTGTGTGCGTGTGTGTGTGTGCGCGTGTGTGTGTGTGTGCGGTTCGTAACCACTGTAGCTGGACAGGTGCAGTGGGCTATACAAAAGACAGTGTGTTGGTGCTGTTCCTCTGTGTCTGTATCACAGCTGCTTCTGTCCTGTTTATACACACACACACACACACGTACTGCATGTTTAATTATCAGTTTGCACCTTTGTTTGTCTTTGATTTATCCATTTCAAAAGAAAGATGTATGTACACATGAACATACACTGTCCGCTGCATTTATACACCTCAATACACTCTGTCACAGACTGCAGTGAGATTAGATTAAGCATAAACTGAGACTTTTGTTGTTTCAATGTTTTTCCTAAGAAAAAGACTCACATGCGTCTCAACAGCATCAAGCTGCTTAGATTTGTGCCCAAAATATCATAGTAAACTTCGATATGAGCTCCAACATGTTTTCAGACTTATCCAAATATCTTACATATTACACAATGTCTTTATTTTTATAAATGAAATACACTTAAAAGACTTAATAAATGTGTATATTCTGTGACTTAATGCTGAACGAACGTGCATTGTCTGTTTTTAAACCCTTTTGAATCTGTTGTGCAGGTGACGCGGGTCCCGATCGAGTCCTGCGAGCAGTACGGCACGTGTGGAGAATGTCTGAGCTCGGGAGATCCACACTGTGGCTGGTGTGTTCTGCATAACATGTAAGTCTTGCTGCTTTACATTGACACGCTAGAAATCACAGCAGTACATGCAGTAAATAACAAACGTCAGTTTTCATTTGAGGGCTGCATTTACCAAGGTTTTTGCTTAATATGATAGCCAAAAGGTCCATGAACGGTTTCAGGAGAGATGTTTTACTGTAGATTGGGGAACTTCAGCCATGTGCTCTTATAACTCTCAATGGCACAGAGAATGCTTGCCCTCTGGTGACAGACGAGTGCAACTGCACCTCATGCTACAGCCCACAAAGCTGAATTTTTAGACACTTATTTCTCAAATGTTATTGCAGAACTGCTTTAAAAGCTTAATTTAAAGCTTGTGTACCTGGAGCGAGTGTCACAGACAAAATGAATTGTCGTACAACCTCTTTTATGTAGTATGAGGTTGTGACTGGCTGTTGTGTGGTATGAGGTTGTGACTGGCTGTTGTGTGGTATGAGGTTGTGACTGGCTGTTGTGTAGTATGAGGTAGTGACTGGCTGTTGTGTGGTATGAGGTAGTGACTGGCTGTTGTGTGGTATGAGGTTGTGACTGGCTGTTGTGTGGTATGAGGTAGTGACTGGCTGTTGTGTGGTATGAGGTTGTGACTGGCTGTTGTGTGGTATGAGGTTGTGACTGGCTGTTGTGTGGTATGAGGTTGTGACTGGCTGTTGTGTGGTATGAGGTTGTGACTGGCTGTTGTGTGGTATGAGGTTGTGACTGGCTGTTGTGTGGTATGAGGTAGTGACTGGCTGTTGTGTGGTATGAGGTTGTGACTGGCTGTTGTGTGGTATGAGGTAGTGACTGGCTGTTGTGTGGTATGAGGTTGTGACTGGCTGTTGTGTGGTATGAGGTAGTGACTGGCTGTTGTGTGGTATGGGGTAGTGACTGGCTGTTGTGTGGTATGAGGTTGTGACTGGCTGTTGTGTGGTATGAGGTAGTGACTGGCTGTTGTGTGGTATGAGGTAGTGACTGGCTGTTGTGTGGTATGAGGTTGTGACTGGCTGTTGTGTGTATGAGGTAGTGACTGGCTGTTGTGTGGTATGAGGTTGTGACTGGCTGTTGTGTGGTATGAGGTAGTGACTGGCTGTTGTGTGGTATGAGGTTGTGACTGGCTGTTGTGTGGTATGAGGTTGTGACTGGCTGTTGTGTGGTATGAGGTTGTGACTGGCTGTTGTGTGGTATGAGGTTGTGACTGGCTGTTGTGTGGTATGAGGTTGTGACTGGCTGTTGTGTGGTATGAGGTAGTGACTGGCTGTTGTGTGGTATGAGGTTGTGACTGGCTGTTGTGTGGTATGAGGTTGTGACTGGCTGTTGTGTGGTATGAGGTTGTGACTGGCTGTTGTGTGGTATGAGGTTGTGACTGGCTGTTGTGTGGTATGAGGTTGTGACTGGCTGTTGTGTGGTATGAGGTTGTGACTGGCTGTTGTGTGGTATGAGGTTGTGACTGGCTGTTGTGTGGTATGAGGCTGTGATTGGCAGACACACTGTCATTACTCATAATGGTGGTCGTGCCACCCAGGAAATAAGCATTTAAAATCATTTACATGACTCCCGACAGGACAGGGACCAGTAATTGCTGAAGTGAGCTGTATTTCATCATCTCCGTTCAGCGTGGGGCTGGCTGCTCGCGCCGCAATGTGTTGTCAGCACAGCAGGATTAGTTTTCTCCAGCAGCCCACTGGGGCTTTCTGCTGTATTAAAGATCATGTTATACAGATGGTATTTGTTTCTGAAACATGTTGTGCAGGCAAGTTTTATGAATTCACTAACAAAAAAGCAACATGGTACTACTACGGTTTGGTCGACATTTACTTTACATTTACACACACACACACACGTTCGATTTTCATGTTTATGGGAACATTCCATACACGTAATGTTTTTTATATTGTACAAACTGTATCCACACTACCCTACACTAACTCTACTGCTAAACATAACACTCACAGGAAACCTTCTGCTATTTAAGATTTTCAAAATAATCATTCTGTATGATTTATATGCTTGTTTCCTCATGGAGACCAAAATATGTCCCCACAAGGTCAACATTTACTGGTATTACTGTACTTGTGTAGTGAACACCAATACACACACACGTTTCATCTTTCAAAACACACACACGTTTCGTCTTTCAAAAATTTTCCCAATTTGCATTTCCTGAATCTGCTGCTTAAACAAGGCAGACAGCACACAAATGAATGATCTTAACAGCCAGCAGAATTCATACTTTCCACCTGTGTGTTCACTTAATGAAATTAACACGTCCTCTGTCTTTTCCTCTCACTCTAATTCCAGTTCCACACACATTTGCTCATTTATTACTCCTTGCGGCCCCTATGGAGCCCATCTTTCACATATGATAGAGCTGCAGAGTGAGAGAGAGATTGCTCACACTTGTGAAGCAATGAACTGTGGCTTTCTTTAGTCGTCACAAAGACTGTCTTCCCAGCGTCTTACAGAAGGTTCAGCAAAGAGCTCTTTATCAAAAAGCATTTTGAGGGTCTTATATGGAGGGCTTGAGTTGAGTGTATGGGTTTTGGATATTAGAAGAGTCATGTTGATTTATTAGTTTTTCAGATATGCATTATGGTCTCTTTCCACCTACTTCAGAAGTCTTCTCTTCTACCCAACTAACAATTTTAGGTTGTAAGAACATTTTTGTTGTTAGTAACAAAAACATTCAAATGTTCTTTGGAAAGTTTTAGGAACATTAAAAAAATCCAGTTTTAGATGTTGTATTAACATTATTGCTTGGTTATAAGAACGAGGTTCAAACATTTTCTAATTCTGTAATGTTTAAAAAATGTTCTAGTAAGACTTAAGAATAATGTTTTGATATATAATATATATATATATATATATATATATATATATATATATATATATATATATATATATATATATAATGTTAAATAAATGTTAAATGTTGTACTAATGTAATTGCAAGAACGTTTTTGGATGTTGAGAGAATGTTAGCCAACATTCAGAGAACGTTCAATGTTAGCTGGGTATTCTCCAAGACAGATTACAAGAAAAAAGGAGAGTGTAACGCTTACTGTCAGATTTAAGAGGGCTTATCTGGTGTTGACCTGCAGGGAACATTAATCCAGGTGATGATCTGATTGGCTGAACTTTTTCGAGGTCACGGGACGTTTTAATATGAGTGATCCCACAGTTTAGCGCAGATCAATTTAACATTTAGGATTTAATTCAAAAAAAGGGGAATGAAAGGGGTGGAAGTCACAGTGGTAATCATTATTTAGAGCAGTATGTAAGCGTATTTAAGATTATGCCATACACTGGTTTTTGGGAGTGTGTGTGAGCTCTAGGCTTGTGTCTTTTTTGTAGGCTGTGGAGGGCGATCCAGGAGTGAGGGGATCTTCACAGCGGGGATCAGCTTTTGATCCGTGCTGTCGGGAAATATTCTCTCTCACTGTCTGATGTACTGGCATGGCCATCTTTGAGATCAGAACATAGGCTGTGTTTGGAGTAGCATTCTATCATATTACTACCGCAGTGCAGTATTACATTGTGTGTCATGTGAATTTTCTATATGCTTGGAATTCCCAAATGACTTCCAACAGTTGTCAAAATGTTCAGAGCAAATTGTCTGGAATACCATATCCCATAATGCAATGTGCTTCCATTGAAGAATGAACAGAATATTCTTCCATTGAAGAATATACCACACACATACCACAGAGTTTTCAGTTTTTACAGTAAGATACAGTAAATATTAACCATACTCTTCTTGTGATATGGTCATACTGTTTACGCTTTGATCTTTGTATTGAACACAGAATTATATTTGGTTGTATGTGATTGGTGGGTCTTCTCTTGATCTGCTAAATGAATTCTTAATTACATATTGATATGAAGTTCAGTTGGACTCTTATCTTGGTGTTTAGAGACTCACAATCCACAGCGATCAGTACAGGTTGTGTTTATGATTTAATCATTGTACATTTTCAGAAATTATTGAACAATATGGAAATGAGGGAGCGATTTACTTTAGTCTACAGCTGTATTATCACCGGTCTGGTTTTCGTTTTAATCTCATATCATTTATCTTTTCATCTTTTTTGTCTCTTCTGATCTCCCTTCTTTTCTCGTCTCTTTTCCTGCCTTCTGTGACGCTCAACAGCTTTCTTCTCAGTTTTATTTTAATAGATGGAGTTTTATCACTCTCTAAAACTCCACCTTCTCTTCCCCTCAGTTTTGCTCAATCAGTCTGTCTCACCACACACCTCGCAGGATGCGTCTGAGGCGCCTGTAAGAAAGAAACGCTGGAAAATCTTCTCCTGTCATCTGTCTTCTCCTGTCAGAGTTGTGTATGAGTGTGTGAACGAGTGTGTGTTTGTGTGCGTGTAAGGGGAAGAAAAGAGTGTAATTGCCTGTCTGGTGCACAGGGCTTAAAGCAGGTGGTAGAGTAAAACTCAAAGGTTAACACACCACTACCATTACTCTCTCTCTCTCTCTCTCTCTCTCTCTCTCTCTCTATCTCTCACACTCACACACAAAAACACGCATGACTGTTGTGTGAGTTACACATTCTGAGCTGTATTCAGTAAGTCTGCTCTGATGATCAACACCAGTAGATTTTACATGTTACACAGTTAGCCAATGCAAACAGAGCTCATTTACATATTATTATCTTAAAGTCACAGCAGCACAAACAGCTGTTTAATACTAAGGGTCAAAGAGAGGGTGTAAAACGGTCATGTTAAACTTGATTATGCCTGAACCTTTTATGCTGGTACAAGACACAAAAGTGTATAATATGATTCATTCAATTATTACATTTGTATGTGTATGAAGGTGTGCAGGCATTTTCATTGATGTGTTTTAATGTGTACATCCCTGTGAGGATCAGGAGACAAAAGCCCATCACAGACAAAACAGTGGGTATGGACAAACACACTTCATTTTAATAAAGAAAGGAGAGCTTGGCCTCTAAGTACACATACTTACACATACACACTCACATTATAATGGCCGTCTCCGGGTGCCATGGAAACGAGCATCCCAAGTGCTTCAACCTCCTCCTCCAAAATTCAACCCAATGCCTGGATTTGCTTGAACAGACAAACACACCCACATTTTCAGACGCTGAAGTATGCACAAGCTATTCCCGGACATCTGAAAGCACATTAAGTGTCATTTTCTCCCTGAGCATTAGGCATGTTAAAAAGACACGGCAAATTGCAAGCCTACACTTTCTTTGTCAGAGAGAGTGAGAGAGAGAGAGAGAGAGAGACAGTCAAAAGCAAGTGACAAGCTGAATGATTACGGTGTTAAAGTAAAAACAACCCAAAGGAAAAGTACGGTAAAATATATCACTATTATTATGATTTTTCTGTCCTTAATTGGCTTCAGATATTTAAAAATACACACTGAGAGAAAAAGAGCGCTTATTCCTGACAAATTAGTGTCTTGAGGATGAATATTGTTGACTCATTACAGATTACAGTAATGAATTCTTTAGTCATGTTATGTCTATCTGATGTGGATCAGAACAGATCTGGAATCAGAAGTCACTCTGTTCTTTCTGGTAATTGGTGAAACTGGTACAACACTGACTGTGGGATAAACAGCATTAAAAACCACAAGAAAACACAGGCACCGCTGAGAAAAGTGGATAAAAATTTATTTCTTCCTACTGATGGGAAGCTAGTGTTCAGGACAAAAATAAATGTTTTCAAGCTCCAAAATTTGCCAAACATCTTCACGGATCTTAAATCTCATTCACACTTAAATTCCATGTTTCATTTAAAGAAGAAAAAGTGTTACAAGACTGGAATATCATAAAGGCTATCTAAATAATCACATTTTTAAAGCCTCTTTATCACCATCTCTGTCTAAATCATAAAACTGCATGTTACTTTATGTACTGTTATTTACATATGTTGAAGTCACATCCAGCCAAAAACCTGACCCAGTAGCTCGAATTATAAATCATGTGCAAGCATCTTTATAGTGACCAAAACCCAATACATTCACAACTAACTACGCTGCACTCTCTCACACAGGTGTTCGCAGAGGGATCGTTGTGAGCGAGCAAACGAGCCGTATCGATTCGCCGCCACGCTGAGCCAGTGTGTGAAAGCCACAGTGTATCCGGACAGCATCGCCGTGTCTGAACCCAGCGTACCGGTGAGACGCCTGCCACCATTTATACTTTTACAGCCATTTATACTTTTTACTCCAAAGAACACAAACCTAGAGTTGGTGTTGAGCAAAGTTATTAGAAAAGTAAAGAAAACAATTAGCATGAATTAGTTTTCATTGCACCGTCTGGATGAGCAGTTTCGGGTTTGTTGAGTTGCTCTGTGTGGGCGGCTGGAAGACTGCGATCTCTGAGGCTTTGGGTGAGGTGCATGTGTGGGTGAGATACCATAAAGTGTGTGGGCCAATGTAGGAGTTGCATATGAGGAGGCTGAAACATCTCTTCTTACAGGCACTCAGAGCATTGCTACGGCTACTGTTTTGACTTTTCTTAGTTTGGGCATTATTTTTATTTTGCCCTTCTTAACTTAATAAACAGTTAGCATATCATTTGTTTTGCTGAATTCATTTACATTTGTACATAGCCAACAACAACAACAATATAAATAAACCTGGCTAATGGTCATGGCAAAAGGCCATGAAGTCCATGAAAAGTCACCCGCCATGTTTATTGGTTTGATATTAAAAACAGTGTATATCATGATAGAAGAAAGTGGAAGTTTTTAAATCATTTAAAATACAAATATTTAGATGCATATTTTAAATGAGTCCAAATAAATTAATAAGTAAATCCTCTAAATCTAGTTTTTGTGAGCATTGTTTACCTCCAGTGTAGGAAGCCAGTTCTGGCACGCATCCTGCGTAACAATTCTGATGTCCAGATAATTGAGTCCCTGTATTACAGCTGCCTGATTAAGATAATAAGACTGCCGGCTCTAAATTAGATGTTTCTGTCACGCTGTAGTGCTCGACAACACGACAACGGGGTCACTGTCGCTCGGCGCATCGCGCGGCAAAGAAAAACTATCACCATGACAACAAAGCTCATCCACACCGGTGCCAGGGAGCATGAAAAGCGGTGAAAACAATCGAGTTACCTTTATTAGAAATGCTAGCAACAATTAGCCTTCTCCGCACAGTGTGGGCCGCAAAACGAAAACACCCACCACATCGCAGACAGAGCGTTAACGTGCAATGAAAGAAGCAAAGACAAAACATAGCAACTCCACTCACACCTCAACAATGTTGTTATGGGCAGACGCTTCGTTGACAGAACTAACCACAAACAATGTCTTTTCTCTGGCTAGCTACTGTTATAAACAAGAATGCTAATTAGCGATTCTCTAGCCGTCAGTCGTAGCACACCAATTTACTAGCCTAAAGAGTGCCGAAAAGAAATATTTGTGCGGTTTCGGGGCAATCAGACCCTCTGCAGACATTCCTCAGAGTGGAAAATTTCAATGGAAAGAGCAAAGAAAGTCGAAGAGATGGAAAGAATTCAGATTCTGCGCCTCATTTAGAAGGTGTGAACTTCAAAAACAGACCCTCAGACGAATAAACCCTCCGCACGGGCAGCAACCATTGAAAACAAGAAGTAAAAATAAAATCTAGCTGTGAGATCTCCACAAATGCCACATAATTAATTATGTCCTTCTGTAGTGGCTGAGGGACCAGCCTGCACTTTCCTCCAGCCATGTGAATTGTGGGTATTTATAGCCTATGAGGTTTTGTCCTATGTGTCATCAGTTCCTCAGAGATCGACTTCAGAGGAGCGTATGTGACTTGAGAGGAGGTGTGATGTGTGAAATCTACAAGACGCAGTTCAAAGAAAAAGCAGAATTGGTCATTACATGTCTAGTTTTGGAGCAGAAGGCATCTTTATACGGTTAAGTCTCTAATGATGGCTTGAGTTTATGCTATGGTGAGACCACCTGCTGCGTGCTATGCAATGAACTTTTCCCATATATGAAGAGTGAGGGGTTTTGTTTCTCCTGGAGCCGTGGCCTTCTGAATTGGACCTGAGCTCCAGGCACAATCTGTTTCCTGTATTCTATACTGCATCTGGTGTTAAATAAGGCAATATAGCTTCAACATAAAAAACTGATTCTTTGTTTAATATGTAGTTACTCAATATTCTATATTGTCATATTTAACACATTTGTTTCTCTTCCTTGTGCATTTGTTGAATTTAAAATCTTTATTGTGCATTCACCTAATGCTGCATTACGTTTAATCCTCACACACAATTTAGATGTTGGTCAGCCTCCATTTCAACAAAAATGTGTGTGAAAATGTAACTACAAATACTGACTTTTACATGTGAGAATATTAATACAAAATTATGAGGTAATATATTGCAATAGTTTGAAATAGCGTTTTTTACATCATCTGTATTTATATTTAGGTTGAGTTGATATCTAGTTTTCTTATTTCAAATTCAGTTTTGTTCTTATACTATAATGGGGTCATCTGATCTAAATTCTCCCTTTACTGTGTCTAGCTGCTGGTGAAAGTGACGGATGTTCCGGATCTTTCCGCTGGAATCACCTGCTCTTTTGGGAACCTGACGGAGGTTGAGGGAAAAGTGGATGGGAGTCAAATTCTGTGCACGTCTCCTGCTGCTAAAGATGTGCCCCTCATTCCCACCGATCAAGGTAATCATTCACATTTACAGATGCTGTGAAATCTCCTGACAAGCGTAGCTTTCTTTCCTGTGTTGATGTATAGACAGGAAGTCTGGAGGACAGGGAATGTAAAGGTTTTTTTAATAGCCAGTAGACTTCAGTTGCATTACAGGCGTGAGCCATAATTTACTACTTGCTACCAGTATTTTTGAATATTTTTTTGGATAAGGACAACGGCCAAAGACACAGCCCATTAATAGAAAAACAGAAGCGTTTGAGGAGTTTGTATATATATGTTTTTATATGTAAATGTGCATATTTGTACATTATGTACGATTAACTAGCACATCCTATTAGTTTGCCATTGAGGCCCATTCCTAAAGCAACTACTAAAAGCCAAGAAACTTAAACTCAGTTTCTCAGAAACTTTTGTTTTAACTTAAACTCATAATATGCATTGTACTCAGCCACATTTGTTTACTGTCCCTGGAGTTTTCTTTCTTGCTTGCTTCCATCTACTCAACCAGTTTTCCAATCAGTTTCATGTGCTCTATCAATTGCCCTCTCTCCTCCTGTGCTTTTTCTTTATCGGCCTGTTCCCCTAAGAGGGGTGATCTCTATTCTCTGCTGTAGATGTTCTGTTAATAGAACATCTACTATTCTCCCTAGTGTACCCAACAGCCGTGCTTCCTAATGAGGGCTTCACTCGCGTGGGCCGTCCCCTCTCACACCCTAGCCATATCATTGATCTCATCGGCCATGTGACACCGCAGCTCTAATGAGCCGGGACTGACCCAGGGTCAGCACCAGGGCTGCATGCGTGCTCTCAGACACAGTAATGCTGTTACAGGTGACGAGTAATTGCTCCAAGGAGAGTGTTTTTCCTGAACGCTGATCAACGGTTCTGAGTCACCTGTGGTTATGAATGTGCTTGGTAGGAAAGCTGATCCAGGATCAGAGTTTGGTACTGAGCTGCGAAAGATGTGATTTGATGTGTATTAAAGCTGTTATTCGTAACTTTTTTGGGTTAAAAATCGCAAAATGAGTAAGAGCATAACAGGTCAGTGTTCAAACATTATCTCACCTTACCCCGATTCCCAGCTGTATGCTTATAATAATGATTTATAATTTGAGCTGTTGGGTCCATGTTCCGGGAAATGTCAGTTTGACTTCATTTGTCTTCAGCATGCATAATAAAAAGGATGTAAAAAGTAACTTGCAATTTTATGTTTCAAACAGAGATGGTGGTAGAGATGCAAGAGTTATGGACTGCAGCGTTAAGGCAAACCTGAATGAAATCAAAGTGAAATTTAGAATTCTGCCACCTCATGGCTGTTGTCTTTTAAGCCAATCACATATGCTGTAAATGTCATGTGACTAATCACTCTGCATGAAATGTAGGTCATTGCAGCTCTGATTGGGTACTCGTAAAACACTGAGGTGCTGATAAAACACTAATGAAATATTATTTATAAGTTGCTTGCCAAAAGCAAAAAAGGAATGTCATAATTCACAGCTATATTAATGCTGGTTAATGGATGGTTAATGCTTTTTGCAGCCAGATGGTGTGTTTATGACATCTATCAGCAGGGCTGAACTGGACTCTGTTAACCAGCTAAACCTTGACCCCAGCCCAAATGTTAAACCTGTTGATCAAACAAATCCAGCTACTAACGCATCATATAAGTATTCGGTTTGTTGACCGAACAATTTGTGTGCAGCAAGATTAGACTTATTTTTCCCCTACTGCTGTAGCCTTTTTAGTTTTAAAAGCTCACATTTTTCTAGATTTCCGTGCCAAATTCCTGCATGTGCTTCTTTCTAACCTTCTTTCAGAAGCAGATGGCTGCATATTCAGCAGAAGTTGGTTGTGATTATCTGATTCACAATAATCCCCTCCCAACCCCACAGTAAATGACAGCTCTGTTTACCCACAACCCCCACATTCGTGTCGGGGAATCTTATCCAATCAGTGGCCTCCCTCAGGTAAATGTCACATAATCCCCTGATGCTTCATATTTGCTGCCTCCCAACTGGAGCGTATGAGCATCGATCGTGTGTGGAAATACTCGCTATGAGTATGTGCATTGATTGAACCTGCAGCCGCGGTGGGTGTGGCCGTTCAGATTACAGTTTATTGACAATAGCCGGGAGACACGACTGGGTGTTTTGGAACCACCTGCCAGTTATTGTCCTCGGTGTACAATCAGAGAAAGATGCGACAATGTTTCAAAATGACAATGTTTCACCATTCTGTCCAGTCATCTGTGTTATCATGACAAAAATGAGCCGCAGAAACAGGTGTGAGGGAGGGAAAGTTGGGATTCGTCATTCATTGGCTGTTTGCGGTGAAGTCTGTGTGTTGTTTTGAGTGTGGTGTTCTGGACGCTTATCTCGCCCGTGAGCGTTCGGACCTCGCGCTGATCGGAATTCTCTGCGCCGCCACCGTGCCAAACGCGACTGGTGTGGCTGGCGTTCCGCGACGCTGCCAGACGCGCCTCCGTCATTACAGCAGCGCTGCAGCCCGTGGGCCTGTTCCGCATTAACAGCGGGGCTCAGCTGTGTTCTGTTACAAAAACCCGAAATATGCTCGCGTCACTTTGGATGCCACGCACGGCAAAGCTGCTCGGGGCTGTGCTCGACTGTAAGAGTGCGCCGTGAGAAATGCCAAGTGTTAATCAGAAGACAGCTTGAGTATGAAAAAACTGAAGAGGGTGGCAAACAAAACATGAATGTGACAGAAATGTCTCTCTCTTTCAGACTGGTATGGTGTCGAGCTCAAATTGAACTCAAAGGAAACGGGTCAGATGTTGATCAGCACGGAGGTGAAGTTCTACAACTGCAGTGTGCACCAGCTGTAAGTATGCGCCCACATCTCTTCCCTGTGTCTCCACCCAGAACCAGTGATTACTCAAATGTTTCTCCTAGACGAGATTAAATGGAGTCACCTTTTTCTGATTTCTCGTCTTAGAAAAAGACCCTTCCCAACAGTCTCGGAACGTTGGCTAACGTTCTCACTGTTATCAAAAACGTTCTTGCAGTAACATTAGTAGAATGTTTTTTCATGTTATATATCACACATACATAAGTTGTTTATAGGATGTTTTTCAAGCGTTATAAAATTTAAAAATTGAATAACATTGTTATAACCAAGTACTAACATTAATACAATGTTTAAAAAACTGGAAATTTTGAACATTCCTAGAACATTCAAAAACATTTTGAACACTTAATGAAATGTTAGGGAAACTGTCACTGCTGTCTCATTTTTATTTCTCCTAATGAATTTTAATTCTTAAATAAATCATAATATTATGAAATCAACCTGAGCAGTAAAATGTTGTTAATTTATTTTAAATTATTTGTTCAGATATATGACTATTGTGCGATATTACTCTTTGTTAAGCAGTGTGACCACACGCAGCCCTGCTGATGTATTTCTCGGAGAGTGTGCGCGCATTGTGTCGCACCGCTCAGCCAGTTCTCTCAACATGCTGTGAATATTTCGGACGTGTTATGCAATACACAAAACTGTGAATGTTTTAGGCCCAGCAGGTTTTGATAATGTTCAAAGAGTTTGTTATCAAGCCTGCGTTTGGCTGCGCACCAGATTCTCACTGCGCGGCTGGTCCGAACTCTGCGATTGGTTTTGCAGCGCACAATCTTCACTCCCCTCCCAGGCTTCATTTTGCTGTGCAGAGCCTCGCAGCTATAAAAAGCCTCCATTACGGCAAATAGCGACTGATTGCTTGACATTTCTGGAGTGTGGTGACTGAGATGTCTGAATTGCTGAATGTAAGTGTTCTGTGGGTTTGTGCTTTGGCTGGGGGCATCACTGTCTGTCACTGTTTAGTTCCACATCATCTGCTGTGTTGAGTGATCAGAGAGAAGAGAGTTTGAATGAAAATCAGCTCACTCTAGAAGGCCAGTTTATAAACGACTATTTGCGTCTGAGTGTGTCTTTGTATTTACATTCCCAAACTCCCTTGGGAGTTTTTGTGTCTATTTTCATAGCCTGTGTGTGTTTATAACCGCATCTCATACGTCTCTAGTGTCTTCTGTGGAGAACAGATGCTGTACGATGTTGGAGATCACAGTTTCCAGGTAGCTGGAAGCTTTCTAAATGGCACAGGAAGAGGTAGCTTCCGAGGGATCTGATTGGCTGGCTCAGTCTTCTGTTCTCTCCTTATTCTACACTTCTGTGCTCTCTCACACCCATGTCGCCCAAGCGTCTGACAGATCTGGAACTAATCAAACAAACTCGATGTATCAAATCCCTCTGAACATGAACCAACCCCACACCCTTTGTAGGGCAGACCTCACACAGCGTTTAGCTGTCCTTTTGTGTCAATGCCACAGAGGATTATGGGTAAACTGGTAGCCTGAGGAAGGATGGCCCCTCCCTGTGTGATTTGGTGTCTGAGTCCCTCTTCAACCTGGTTTAGTTTTAAGCATACTCAGCCTACTTAAAATTTTCTCCCGCACTCTCATTTTCCTTTAAATGTTTTAAAATGCTGTAATTTATCTGGAGTTTTCATGTGAAACGAAACAGTGATTAAGTACACCATGGTATATTACACCATGCACGGTGCATAGCTCGGTTAGTGCGGCCTTTCTACACAAATCTCACCGTCCAATCAGCTTTGCCCATGTGAGTCTAACGGCCCAATGGAGCACCTGCCCTTATGAATATTTTAGCGTAAACACTTCTGCGTAATTTAACCAGCATGCATACTCACAACTCACATTTTGGACACCAAAGAGCTGTAGAGGTTTATTGCCCAAGAATTGCCTCCAAGATTCCTCAACAAACACAAGACATATTTCTCCACAGAACAGAACAAGGCCTGCTGGTTCTAGCCAGACTGCGGTTCAGAATTAGAGAAGCTGATGCAAGTGTTTTACTGAAACATGTTGGTGTTATGGATTCAGGAAGTTCTACTCCTGAGCTTTGCTCATCTGCATGTAAATGATGAATCGCTCACTACTGCTGTCTCATTCCACAGAGACCCACAAACACTTGCAATGTACGACCATATTCTCTCCTGTACCATGTTGGAATATTTAGTATATACCACGACCCAAATCAAGGTGGCAAGTTGAGCAAGACTGAGATCATAAACCTGGTTTATGTCAAGTTTATCCTTACTGTAAATTAAACTGTTGAACAGTTTGCTCCCGTAGGACTGCGCCTGCAAAAACATACTGTGAATCGGAAGAACAAAATTTTGCTTTTGGCTTAAGAAAACAAATTAAATTTATATAATAATTTAAAAAATAATTTATAAAATAATTTTTTGACTCATTATTAAGTTTTTGTTAAAGCTGCAATCTGTAACTTTTGTCTCTCTACCGCCATCTCTGTTTGAGCCATAAAATTGCAGGTTACTTTTTATTTTTACTCAAACAAGTCATGGATTGCCGCTTTAACAGATAACGCGTATTCATACGAAGTCTGAATTTTTAATATGACTTCTACACTTATTAATTACATTGCTGTTCAAGTCTTTCATTCTGCATTATAAACTTGCAAAAACTCTTCAGTCACAGACAATATAATGTTAATGCAAATCATATATCACGCTATGGCTATAGTTCTTAATACAGTCTGAAGTGTCTGAATACTAGAATAATTGTACAGGTGAGGTCTAGTATATATATAAGGTTCATTTAGATGCTCTCCAACAGTACATGCTAATTTCCACAGCCACCTTTTAATTTAGTCAGCAGTAGGCAGCAAAGTTCAGAACCAGCAGTGCTGGTCTCAGAGGCACAATTTCATCCCTATAGCTTCATTTTATGCAGAGTATTTTCATAGTGCCCCTCAGGAATGGCCTCAGATTGTAAATAATGGGCATTACTGGCAGGAAATAGAGCTTTATTTCAGCGTTTACCATCGGTTTTGGTCCTACGACTAGCTACATCTCTTTCTGTAGCTGTTTTGAATGCAAGAACACGTTCTGTGTGAGGAAACTGATCCAAGACCAGCAGATACAGGCAGGCAGCTGTTTTAGAGGCAGAGAGAGATGAGATCATTCCAAACTGGGGTTGTAACCAATCAAATGTCAGTGTGTGTATGTGTGTGTGTGTGTGCCAACAGGCTCACATTCTCTAAAAATTCTCTCAAAGTTATCCAAAATGTTCTTGCAGTAACTTTAGCAGAACATTTTCTTAACGTTATATATCATAAATTAAAAATGTTATTCTTAAGTGTGTTACAGATTAAAAATGTTTGAATAATGTTCTAATAACCAAGGAATAACGTTAATACAAAGTCTAAAACTAGATATTTTGAATGTTCCAAGAACTGTTAGCAACTACTGTAGGTGCTCTAAGGGTGAACTTCAGTAGATCTCTCCTGTTCCAACATTGTCCATTTACTTTCTCTTCCTAGATGTCTTTCCTGCGTGACCAGTGCCTTTCGATGCCATTGGTGCAAATATCGAAACCTCTGCACCCATGACCCCTCCAGCTGCTCCTTTCAGGAGGGACGCGTGAACGCTTCAGAGGTACACACATTTCTACAGCTGTCTTTGTGAGGACATGCATCAACACCACCGAACCTCACCATAAACCTAACCTTAACCTTAAAACCAAGCCTTTGCCCTCAAACAGCAAGTGTCAGAAAGTGTGGACTGGCCAAAATGTCCTCACTTTACTCTATTTGTTCTCACTCTGATGGCCTAACTGGTCACACTGGTCCTCACAAAGACAGAGTGAGGACAGAGTGATGTGATCACATCACAGTGCCAAATGTACAAGATCACAAGGCTCTGGGGAAGAGCTTCCAATAATAGGTCCAGAAAAGTGTGTGTGAAGTCAACGGCCGTCTCACTGGAGAGTGTGTGTGTGTGTGTGTGTGTGTGTGTGTGTTTGTGTGTGTGTTTGCAGGTGTTCAGCTGATCAATGTGCTACATTACACCCTGTCAGGTGGTAAACACACTTGCTCACCCCCTCACAGCGAGCAATTAGCAGTCGATAACCAGAATATTCTCTATCACAGCACACACACACTTCCCACTTATTCTCACACAGCCATACGCACTAATAAACACACACACACACACTTATGCAGGCAAAAAAACCCTTACAGTGCAACATCGATCATGGTGTGTGCATGTGTGTCTACAGGCATTTGCATAATTGTTTGTGTAGACTTGTGTTTGTGGAAGTGTTTACTTATGTGAACAGGTGTGTGTGTAACCTGATTATTCTTTAGAAAGAAAATTGCTGTAGCAGTAAAACAAATAATGTATTTATAATAACTGAAATGCAAAACCTTTGTTTAAAGGGACTGGGATTAGACAGGAAACATACTCTATGGAAACGCAAGAACAAAGTACTCGTCTCCAACACCATATGCTTTCATGTATTTAGAAAAATTAGTGTTCACGTGTGTGTAAGAGAGGTAGCGGAGACCCATCTAACTGTGAATGTTCTCAGAATGTTCTCTCAAAATTATTGCACAAACACTCTTGCAGTAACGTTAATGGTACTTTTTTAGCGTTTTGTATCATATATCAACAGTGTTTTTCTTAAATTGTTAGTGGAACGTTTTAAAAATGTTACAGAAATACAAAAGTGAAAAACGTTCTTATAATCAATAAATAACGTTTAAGAAATTAACATTTGAATGTTATTAGAACTTTCAGAATAACATTTTTATTGGAAATGTTAGGGAAACATTCTTGCAACCTAAAGTTGTTAGCGTTGTCTTCTGGGAAGATGGAGACTCTCACTAGCTGACCTACTAGCACCCAACATGAATACACACAGCTTTTAGACAGTAGCAGCTTGACATGCTTCTAAAGAGCATCTGGGGTTTGTTTGTGCGTGAACATGAAAGCATCTACGCTGTAGGTTTTTAGAGGAGCTTTTCGGATTCATCTGTCATGTTCTCCACTGGGTACTTGGATGATATTTTGTTGTAAATGTGCATGTCAGGGGGAGGTTGGGACATTACGTGTGTGTGAGTAGGTTTGTGCCTGTTTGTCTTGACTACCCGTTCACCTGTCGCTCCCTCCACTCCCGCAGGACTGTCCTCAACTGGTCCGCTCTGAGGAGATTCTCATCCCTGCTGGGGAGGTGAAGCCCATCACTCTGAAAGCCCGGAATCTCCCGCAGCCTCAGTCGGGTCAGCGCGGGTACGAGTGTGTGTTACACATACAAGGAGTCAGTCACAGAGTGACGGCGCTCAGGTTCAACAGCTCTAGTGTACAGTGCCAAAACAGCTCGGTATGTTTCACACACACATACAGAATGTGTGAATGCGTAACCATGAGAAAAAAACAGAGAAATGTGTCATTAAAATATTACATTTTTAAAAATGTGCTCCAATATACAAAATACAATGTAATATGCAGAGACAACTAAAACCATTTGTAAATTGATTTCCCCAAAATGTAAACGCTGTGGCTCTGGGGTGGTATCAAATTTTTTTGGAGTACCCCGACCAGCCCAACATAGTAAAATTGGCTCAACCAATGGCTTGGTTAATCTGTTAGTTAATCTGTTAGAAATCTGTTTTCTGACCAGTGGCAGAGAAGGGGACGTGTCCTCAAAACCATTCATTATATTCATTATAGTCATTATATTCAATAGTCATTATATTTGCAGTTCCATTTTAAGGTCACTCTAGTTTCCAACAAATGCAGTTATAGCTGACGTATCGGTTACCTGTTTTTGTCATGTCGTCATGAACAGAATTGTGACACGGGCATGGCTCAAATCTTACTCTGCTTCTCTTTCACTAACCCTTTAACAAATACAAATGCACACACACACCAAGTAATAAGTCTGGAGCCGGTGGAGTGTCCAAACTGTAGACATTCAGAGACTTGAAAGCGTTCCCTATTTCTCTGACTGATGATGCAAGCGTAGAGTAACTCAATAAACATACTAATACAGTCAAACCTCCTCTCTGTCTCTCTCTCTCTCTCTGTCTCTCTCTCTCTCTTTCTCTCTCTCTCTCTCTCTCTCTCTCTGTTTTTGACTGCTTGTTGCATCCAATAATTGACACATCAAAGAGAAAATTTAAATATATCTGTACTTCACATTATGACAGTGTTTGCTCTGTAAGGATAATATTCACCCTCTCTCTCTCTCTCTCTCTCTCTCTCTCTCTCTATCTCTCTCTCTCTAGTATCTGTATGAGGGGTTGAGAATCAGCGAGCTGCCAGTGGATTTCTCTGTGGTGTGGAATGGAAACTTCATCATTGATAATCCTGAGAACATCAAAGGTATCACACAGACTCGCCATTCTTTTCTTTGCAATAGAAACGACTTTGGCCAGAACTGACAAACTGCTTTCAAAAACATTTTTACAAGTGTAAAACAGGCTTTTACTAAGTGACCTAGAACCTTAAGGCAGTAAAAACCTCTGAGTTATGATTTTATCATTCCATTTTTTTAATAAATATCAGGTGAAATCCTGATATGATAATTAGACATCTACACAAATTACAGTTCATTATCTGATTTGCAACCTGTTTGTCTTTTCTTGTTTTTGAAAAATAAGATGCCTGCAGTTACTGTTGAAAAGCCTCATCCCAGCTAACAATTTTAGGTTGTAAGAATGTTTCCCTAATGTTTCCATTGTATTTCCAACAAAAAAAGTTAATGTTATTTTGAAGGTTTTTGGAACCTTTAAACCATCCAGTTTTTTAGACGGTATATTAACGTTATTGCTTGGTAATGTTATTCAAACTTTTTTAATTCTGTAACGTTTTTAAAATGCTTAACTAACAACTTAAGAATAATGTTTTTGATTAATGAGGCTTAATGTATGATATATTACAGTAAAAACATTCTACTAACGTTACAGCAAGAACTGTTTAGAACTTTTAGAGAATGTTAGCAAACGTTCTGAGACTGTTCTCAGAAAATAAATTTCTTGTGTGGGCTGATATTGATTATGAGTAACTGTCTCCTCCTGTATCCCACAGTGCACCTGTACAAGTGTGGTGCTCAGAGGGACAGCTGCGGCATGTGTCTGAAGGCAGAGAGGAAGTTTCAGTGTGGCTGGTGCAGTATGGAGGGTCGCTGCACCCTACGCCAGCACTGCCCCATGTCCAACCCCTACACCAGCCGCTGGCTGCACCTCGCCAGCACCAACGTAAAGTGCACCAACCCTCGAATCACAGAGGTGCGTCACAAACATACATGCCCACGTGTGCTCATGATTTCCTGCTTCCTGTCATTTTTTTTATATAGTTGAAGAGCAGGTTGTGTTTATTGAGTGACTAAAAGAGATGTGCGTGTACTGCTATATGTGGTTTATGAGGACACGTGTATATTGACGTGTGTAATGACATAAAACATTTTTGGTGCCCCCATAAATCACATCACTTTTAAAATGTACTAAAGTATTTTTTAATTAATTAATGCCCAAAGTGTTCTGTGAGGGTTTAGGAGAAGAGAATTGTGCAGTATAAGAATTTACTGCAGAGAGTCCCTATAAACCACAAGTGCGTGTGTGTGTCTCCATGTGTGTAAGCATGAGAACGTCAAATTTGTTACAGTACGTTTTCATTGAGCGGTAAAAAAACACCATCTTTCAAGTCATCATTTGTAAAATGTTTCAGTAGTCTCTGTGTGCCATTTCTTTTCTGTATGTTTTGTACAACGCACGTTTAAATAAATACTGTAGTTTATTACTGTTTTTCATCAAATATTGCATTTGGGTTTTGGTTTTCTGTTCATTGTATAGAAAGTAAAACGTCTTCCACAGTAGCTCACATGCAAAGACAGAGAGAGAGAGTGTGAGAGAGAGAGAGAGAGAGAGAGAGATAGAGAGTGTGTGAGAGAGAGAAAGAGAGAGATAGAGAGTGTGTGTGTGAGAGAGAGAGAGAGAGAGAGAGAGAGAGAGAGAGATAGAGAGTGTGTGAGAGAGAGAAAGAGAGAGATAGAGAGTGTGTGAGAGAGAGAGAGAGAGAGAGAGAGAGAGAGAGAGAGAGACAGAGATAGAGAGTGTGTAAGAGAGAGAGAGTGTGTGTGAGAGAGAGAGAGAGAGAGAGAGAGTGTGTGTGAGAGAGTTGTGTGGAAATGGATTCCCTGCTAGCTCATATTCTTACTCTGCAGTCTGACTGAGCTCTTTCCCTTTATTGATGCTTCTATTTATAGAGAAAGGTGAGCTGTGTGTGTTTTCTGAATAATATAATGTCTCTCTCTCTCTCTCTCTTTCACTCTTCTTCATCACTCATACTCACTCTAGATGCCAATATCTCACGTTTAGTTGTAATTAACACAATGTTAGAATGCTGATGGCACGCTGTGAGGTGTGTGTGTGCTCTGAGACTGAGGAAGACATGGTGTTTAATTAGTATAGGTAACGCACCAGTGCTCTGTGTTTAAAGTACCTGCTCATTGATTCATGCAGCTATTTGCAGCCTGCATAGTGCAGAGTGTGGCCCTGTGTGCACACAAGACAATTCAAAGCTTCAATTCAAATTCTAAGCTGGTGTCTTCCTGTTGTCTGCTTTCATATGGAGTCAATAGGCAGTGAAGGCTAAGAACTGTTGGATGGATGGATTCTAGTTTTGGCGTCATACGCATCCAGTTATTTAGGCGTGATTTCTGGTTATGGGGGTGTGAATATGTATTTTTGTATTTTGTATCATTTTGTGCTGCTTAGGGCATATTTATATACACCAGTGAAAAGAATAAGATTGAAAACTGATTGAAATATGGGCATCAACATTGTTTTCTGTGGAAGTAGACATTTGTAAGCTGATTTGTACAAATACAGAGACATTAGCATGATCTGCCTACAGGAGGATGACAGTCATGAATGATTAATGCTTCTATTAAGCAGCGCTCTGCCCCGCCTCTACAGCCTCATTAATATTAATGAGGCTTAAGCCCACAGTTAAAGCAGAGGGTTAGGCATCGAATGAATGTTGAAGACAGGCACTTGAAGCTGGTCTAGACACAGCTCTTAACTTCAGATGGTCTCTGAGCCTCTGCTTAGTGGTTTAGTCACGGAAAGGTTGGTGTCAGTTAGTGCCCCACAGAACTGATCTTGGATCAGCTATAAAACTTTTGGAAATGTTTGTTTCACATGTAAGAATTTCACCAGATTTGCTGGTTAGCTTATCACGGGAAATAGGTCATATAGGTCAGAAACCCAGAAAGTCCATCCATTCATCCTGAAACCTGGTTGTGCTTTTCAGGGTCACGCGGGGGGCTGGAGCCTATCCCAGCATCTCAGGTCACAGGCAGGGTAAAGGAAGTAATGGCCTAAATACACACAAGCACAAACACATACAGGTAGCCACATACAGATACTCACAGACAGCGAGTGAGAGCATCCACAGTAAAAATCATCATGAATAAATGATACGGCCCTGATAGAGCCTTCTCTCCCCTCAGAGCTACTGGGACAGCAGAATTCCTGACAGGCACACGTCTATTTACAAAGCAGAATTCAGCTATGCTCACTCAACCAAAAAGCCCAATTTTAAATCATATGCACCACTTTCAAGTCTCTTGTTACTTCCTTTCTTTGCTTAAACACTTTCCCACTTGGCCAAATTTCAAAAACAGGCTTTACTTTTTCTCCTTTTCTTTTTGACTCTTTATCGCCGCCAACCATAGAGACATTTAAGAGCGAATAAAACGTTTAGTATGCAGTTTATGCAGCAAGAAACAAGTCATAAGCCGGGTTTTATCAGGCCCATAAATTGCATCAAAGTGTGAATTTGGGACGTGCAGGAATCAGCTGAAAAGACTCCGAACCCGACCGCGGTAAGAAATCACACCTTTCCTCCTCCTGCCTCACACTTTCATTACAACTTCCTAATTATACGCAGCAAATGAGTGCGTGAAAACTCTCCAAGGATGGGAGAAATATCCCCATTTAGTCTCAGACAGGCTGGTGTAAAGCATTAGCATTTCTCCATCACTTGGCAAGAGAGGCTGATTCTTTCTGACAGATTTTTTTAGACCGTCTATTGCATGTGCGCTGTGATGAGGACACAACGTGCCCAAATTAGTGCCCATTCTAAAGGATCTCCTTTTCACACCCCAGTGCATGCTGGGTAAAAGGGATCTAAGACGCACTATTGCCTTAAGAAGTCAAAATTGCATTTGCTTTTTACACAAAACTGTGCCTTGCCTGTTTTCATTCCAACGACGGATTCCGGCATTGTTTACAGAGGGATGTTTTTCTTCCCAGGAAAACTGCTGAAATCACCATACATAATCCAGTCAATAATTAAGGGATAAAATCAAGCCTACGTTTTTCCGTATATGCTGTTATTCTGTCCATCTGTTTTGTTTTTTCTTTGTTTTCATGTTTTTTAGTTTGAAAAAAGTAGTCTTGCTCCTTGTCATGTGATCCCTGTTCCATCGTATGTCATGTTCTGATTGGTTGCTTTGTACCGCGTCACATTCCCATTGGTTCCCTTGTCTGATCCTGCACGGATTGGTTCCGTGTCTTAGTCCCTGTGTATGTATAGCCCTCATGTTTCCACAGTCTTTGGCTAGCTTGGTTCATGTTGCTCTGTTGTCGGTGAGTTTCGAGTTCATCAGCTTGCCAGCAGTGGATCATTTTGTGTCATATTCTTAATAAATCACATTACAGAAGTAAAATGACAGAAGCAATGTTGTTTAAGTTGAATTTAAAGGGATAACACTGTGAGTGGCCACAGGGGCAACATGCATAATAAATTAAAAGACTTCCAATTTATCGTCCAAACACTTTCAAGGCAACATTGGCCCATGGCTGCATGTGTATCTACCCGAGTCTGTTTTTTTTGTCAGTGTAGCTCAAAGAGAAGGAACAATGTGAACCCTGAAGAGCATCAGAATCTTCTCTGAAGTTCTGCATTATTTCTGGCCTGGAAAGCAGACAGTCACTTTTCTAATGAGGGTGAAACTGCAGTGCATGATTGTAGCTCCGGAACCAGCAGCCACTGCGGTTCCGTGTGGCGGAGGCCATCAGCAAGGTCAAACAATCCAGCGCTTTCCCCTCAGAGTGGGTGGAAGACAGTTTGAAGTTCTGAGTCCATGCTGAAGATATTTGTGCTCTTTATGAATAAAACCCATTTAAGGTCTGTACTAGTCAGAGCAGCACCATGAATCTGGACTCTAAATGTACAGACTGTTATTGAATGAGCTGATGAGGTTCTACACAGTGCTAAACAATAAAGAGTTTTTTAAAAAAAAGTAGGTTAAATGTTATTCAGTATGCAAAAACATTATTTCACAGTCTTTACTTTAAAACCACAATCCTTTTTACTGCTATCTCTGTTTGAAACATAAAATTGCAGATTACTTTACATACTTTTCATTACAAATGTTGAAGTCAAATAAAGCCATATCAGGCCCGACAGCTCAAATTATAAATCATTATTATAAACCTATCATCGGGAATCGATAAGTTTATAGTCAGTATCGTTGGAAACGTACTTGTTCAATTACTGATTTTTTTTCGTTTTTAACCAACAATGTTACAGATTGCAGCTTTGAGGAGTGCAGTTTAGTTATTCATTCAGTAAAACAAAAAAAATATATAGTTTTGTGTATGCATGTCTTGGCAATTTTAGCAGTCAAAAAAGAAATGAGTGTTTTTGATATCACTTCTGGTTCATTCATCATAACTGAAGCACATTGCATTGTGGGATACAGTAGCGCACACAGTGGGCTTCATTGTATACTACGCTGCATTATGGCAGACGTAGTGCTGTAGGTCATTCTGGTTAATTCATGCATTAAGAAAACTGCCATATTGTGCACAGCATGAAGTCCATACTAGATACTAGATAGTACTTTCAAAAATAGGAGATACTTTGCCTTTAATACTTTGCCTTTCATGTGATGCTCTGGGATTTTAGGAGTTTGGTTCATTTTTCATAGTTAGTTTGATGCTAACCTGGACTGATGTGGGAAATAAAATTGGCTTTGCATTCTTTCCCTCTGGTTTTCCATTCCTTTTCTTCCTTGTTTACATGCGTTTCCTGCTCTGGTCCCGCATGCCCTAAGAGCCATAAAAGATTCATGCACTTCCACCCTAAAGTTCAGCAGTGACACACTTACTCTAGATCCCAACCAATTAATATCCACTAAACCCAGGTGGCAGTACACTTCCTGTTGGGTGACTGTATAATCCAGTCCACTTCACAAGCCGGACTGGTCTCAGATCAGCAACAGGCACAGTTATAAGATGTTCTGCTTTGTTCACATTGGTTTAACTTCCACATGACTGCACACAAATAGTGTATTGATTGTGTATGTAGTGGCTGTACTGCAGATGTAGCCTGTCGGTTTCTCTAGTGCTTCTCTCTCTCTCTCTCTCTCTCTCTCTCTCACTCACTCTCTGTCTGCCAGATTCTCTTGGGCTTCAACAGCTCAGAAGGCACTCAGGTCACACTGACTGGCCATATTGTATTTTATGAGAAGGTTGGTGGCATTCAGGGCTAAAATGGCCTTGTGTTAGATTCATTGCCCGTGGCATGCAAATCTGACCATAGAATTTTAATACACTTTGCAATTTTAATAGGATAATTCTACAGATATGAATTTTACTCATATCAAATTCAAAGCCATTAAAGTGAAACACAAAGAAGCGTGTACTTACAGAACTATTGTGTTTAATTGTTTTATATTGTCAATGTAGTGAGGGCTATAGGGCTCTATTAACCACAACACCGGCAACCTTTACAGTATTAACAGTATAACACCGTTTCAAATGCCATATTGCTTTTAAACATTATTGCATTTACATTTATGCTTTTGGCAGACGCTTTTATGCAAAGCGACTAACATTGAACTTACACATTTGTTATACAAGTTATATTTGATTAGTATGCGTGTTGCCTGGGAATCGAACCCACAATGTTTGCACTGCTATTGCAATGCTCTACCAGTTGAGCAAATTCATTGATTTCAAATTCATATTTTATTCCACTAAAATATATGACTATGGATAGTAGTTGGCTTTTGTGGGTTTTGCGAAATATATACAGTAGCTAGGTACAGTAATGAGTTTTTTTGTGTGTCTCAGCTGTTTCTACAGTATATTGTGTTTTAGCCCAGTTAGGTGGCTATAGTGACCAGTCAGCATTCAGGACCAGAACTATCCATTTCATAAATATTAAAGTCCATACCAACAGCAAAAGTTATAGCACTGTATACTGAAATTATTGTTTCATGCATATTGTTTACCATATCGCTGACAGAGTTCAAATCATAGAGCTTTTCCGAGAAGAAACTGCTAAAGTGCTTATGAATTTATCAGTAACTCTCTCTCGCTGCAGGTGACGCCAGTGTCCGGACCACCAGAAGGGGGCACTAGAGTGACCATCCGCGGCGTGAACCTTGGTCTGTCCTTTTCAGATATGATCAACAATGTGCAAGTGGCAGGAGTCCAGTGCACCCCACGAGAGGACGGCTACATCATCGCTGAACAGTACGTGATGACTTCGAAAGTCTTGCTACAAAAAGCGTGCCTGGGATTAGAATGACAGAAACCTACTTTATCTTATCTTTAATCTTTCTTAAAATAGCCGGAGCTGGTAAAGATCATGTTCTACATTACACACGCTAAGAAACTGTTTCATGGGGAAAAAAGCACAATTTCACCTCAGGTTATCATGAAGTTCACTTCAAACTGCAGCAAGATGATTCTGGTAACAAATAAAGGATCCAATGATGTCACAATTGTTAACCGACCAATCAGGTTTGAGTGTGAAAGACAGAGCTGGTTGTGGCCTTCTCCTTTCTGCTCAAGTGAGCGTGTCTTATCTGACAGAAACATCTTAACAAAGGCAAAGAAAAACATGCTTCTGTCTGAAAGGTTGGTTGTCAACGACGACCAGGGCTGTTCTGTAGCGGAAACGGGTCCTAATTAGAGTCAAGACAGACCCGGGCTGGTCTGTGCCTGCAGAAGGTTCCAATCACCAGCATCTGTTTCTTTACTCTGTTAATTGTGTCATTAACCCTGTTTGCCTTCAACTTCAGTAGATGTTCATAACACAGAATTTCATCATTAATACCAGACCTCCTGAGGAACAAATAGGGCCAGAGCAGTGAAAACCTGATGACTCGCAGTTACAGGTGATGTTTTGTGAAGACATGCAGAAAAATTTGCGCACTCATCCAAAGACAGGTTTATTTACAGGTTTAAACGCTTTATTAGCCAAAAGATAGAGGAGGGGAAACTTTTCGATGAAAAAAATATTTTTAATATTTTAAAATTCCTTTGATGTGATTCTTTGCCACATCAGTGCTTGTTTATTAGGATACTGTATTACAGTTTTCAGCCATCTTTATTCCTAAAAGAGAAACATGCAGACAGTAGCATGCACCATGTGCAGTTTAACAATGCAGTGATACATGCTTCTACTGTACAATGCATTTAATGCAAGACGAGTGTCGTCGGCATGTCCAGTTTAACAGACCACAATGATACATGCTTCTACGGTACAATGCATTTAATCCAAGACGAGTGTCGTCGCCATGTCCAGTTTAAAAGACCGCAATAATACATGCTTCTGCTGTACAATGCATGTAATGCAAGATAAGGGTCTTGACTTTTTACGGGGTATAAGTAGCCCTTGGTGTGTGTACAGGTAGAGCCTGTACCCACAATGCTCAGCCAGCGAGGTGGGTACAGACGGAGAGAGGCCAAATGAGCAGTAATTGAAATGCGTGTTGTGTTGCCGGTTGTAGGAGGCAGATTTGTCAGCACCTCTCGTCTGACAGCAGTTTAATCTGAGCGGGACAGAGCTGAGCCAAGTGGGAGTGGATGCATTTGTATTGAGCAGTGGAGGGGTGTCAGGAGGAAATGGAGAGTGGGCCATTGGACCCTGTAAAAAAAGTGCAAAAAAAGGCCATGGTAGTTCTTCTTGACCCTTACACCACTCATGCATCTTGTAGATTCTTTACATTAAATTTGTTGGACTTCTGATTTTTTGGCCTTCAATTCAATTTTTTTGTTCCTAATAGCAGTAAGTTTATATTGTTTACTGTTTATTGTTTTTATATTGTTTAGTACGTAAAGTAGCCTGCAGTTTTATGGTTTAAACAGAGATGGCGACAGAGAGGCAAAAGTTACAGATCGCAGCTTTTATAAGGTGCCTTTTTGCCCATAGAGTTCTGCATTAGCAGAGGCTGACCGCTAAAACCAACCAGCCCAACTTAGATTTGCTGCAGCACGCCGCAATATTGATTACACTTACAAATAAAACTTGCATTTGAAGTTTTATCGGCACAACAAGAAAAGTCTCACACTCAGTGTGACTGAAAGATCTTAATTTATGGAGAGAACAGCTGTGAACGGTGTGCTGTACGTGTCAGACTCACCACAGGACTTTCAACTCAGATTTGAATTCTCATGTCGGCTTCATATTTACTCTGTTTGAGAGTCAGTCAATGGGTTGTGTGTTTTGATTGTCATTTGATCTGGCCACCCGTCCGTGAATCCAATACCCGATCAGTTCATATGATGTAGCAACATCGACCAGCTCTGATCAGAGCGCATGATAACGCGGTATTGATTCACACGGTGTGTCTCGGCCTGATTCGCAAGGCCGTCATGCTTTTCGAGGTTGTATTTTCAGAATAGAACTCGAGAGAACATATGGATTCAACGTTCCCAAAGTCTGCAGTGTCTGTACATCACTGATTCTCCCCAGGCAGTCTTGTCAATTTAACTGATGGAATGTGTGCACTAAAGCAATCATGAAAGCAAAGGAAAAACTATATTGAGATCAAGGGCAAATCCATGGAAAGACATATAGGAGCATACTGATCAAGATAGCTTGCATGCTTTTAATCTTTAATCTGGAGTCACTCCTGATTCCACATTATGGAACAGAATGAACCAAGATCATTTTATTCCTCAATACTCATCTTTGATCACCAAAATGACATATTTAAATGTTTTTCATGTGAAAATGATGTATTCATGCCTTCTCTTGCCTAGATTCAGTGTAATTTTATACACTTTCTTCATTGAGTATACAATCCATAATATACGATCCGATCCATAAATATGGAAATTAGTCCCAGCCTCCACTCAATCACGCCACCTCGAGCTACCTTATCCATTCGGTTCACCCATTGATGTGTGAACATGTCCATGAAGTCGAAAACGGAGATGGTTTAGAGACCGTCTTATATTATCAATGATAAATTTGCACATGGTTCGTTTTAACACCACATATAAACAATATAAAAACTTGATTTTCACCACATTGGGTCTTTAATGTTGTATGTTTGTTCTTTCTCAGAATCGTGTGTGAGATGGATGCAGCACCCCTGGACAGCAAGCCCGGCCCGGTCCATTTGTGTGTGGGGGAGTGTAAGCCAGAGCTCCAGACTCGCTCCTCTCAGCTGTATTCATTTGTGGTAAGGCCCGAACTCTGTTTTTTTGAATAATGCAGTGAGGTAGTGGTGGATCTGGCCATCGTTTTGGTTTTATTAAACTGGACTTTATTCGCTCCATTGAAGAAAACCTTAGGTCACTGTGACGTGACGTTTTTGGGCAAGTGAACTTTGCTGAGGGTCTGGGAAGCGCTGGAACAGTGAAATGTCAAATCAGAGGAAGTGACTCGGAGCTCAACATACTTCAGCTGTCCAAATAGCTTCACTTTAGGAACAAAGACTTTTTTCTGCAAAGTGTCTATAGCTTTCAGTTGTCATCCATTTGTCATAAACATGCCACATTATTTTTTAAATTGGGAAATGTTTCCTTTATGGCCCCATACGCACCATATAAACATGTTTGTGTTTTCGCTCCCTCTAAAAAACGGTTTGGTACCGTTTTGATACCAATAATACTGTAATGGTTTCAGGTGGTACCATAGCACTGAATAATATTCATATTCCATGGTATTGGAATTTTTATGTAGTGCTATAGAGTGCTTAAAAAAATTACAATTATACCATGAAGCTTTAGTTTTTTTCACTAGTTTTAGCTGATCTGGGACAAAACCAGAAGTATATTTGAATATTCATAATATATTTATTTCTGTTTTTAAATAAATGGCAGGATTTGAGTTTGTTTTTATCGTTTCAGGCAGTATGTTGAAAATATCTCATTCAATGACTCACAGTGAGAAGTTACTTCACACTAGTTTCTGATTAAAAACATTTTATAGACTAATTGCACTGTTTAGTCTTGTTTAATGTAATGTAGTGTAAATAAAAGCATTATTTATGCATTTAATTACCCAGACATTAAAAGTAAAGCAGGTTTATTGAACAAGTGCACTCATCAGAGTTGCGATACAGCAGAAAAGCTCGCTCGTTTGCAGACTGCTGCTGTGTTTGTCATTATTACTGAAAGACAGCAGCTCGGCTTTCTCTGTTAAGGAGCGAAGCTGTCGTCTGAATAATGAAACTGGTTGGCGGTTATTAAAATATTGAGTGATTATAAATGTGAGGCACCGGGGGGGTGTGCATTGAACACAGAGACAATGAAAGCCATTAACAGAATCAAAGGCAAAATTGTTGCCATTCCGTCTGCTGTGGAAGGCACCTGTGGGAGCTGTCGCACACCTGTCCCCAACACCAGCCCAGCTAACAATTTTAGGTTGTAGGAACATTTCCCTAATGTTTCTATAAATGAAACAAAAACGTTCCTGGAACGTTCAGAACATCCAGTTTTTTTAGACGTTGTATTAATGTTGTTGTTTGGTTATAAGAACCAAGGTTGTAAGAACGTTATTGGCTATAAAAATCTTATTCAAACATTTTTAAACGCTGTAACATTCTCAGAACATTGGCTAACTTCTCTAGAAGATATTACAAATGTTCTTGCAATGTTCTGATGATGTTCCCTGTTAACTGGGCGACCGTCGACCTGGGGTTAATAGATAATCAGCAACAGCACATACACACACACACACACACACACATAGAATTATCCATACCACACCAATAAACAGCCTTAACTAATTAGAAGAGCTATTTATATTGCAATATATGCTTTAGCCACCGCCTGTACACACGCTTGTAGGTGTTTGCGTGTGTTATTTTCACCACAGGCTTCTGCCACCTGCAAGCTTTTCATATCGCTGTCTAATATAAAAGCTCCAACGTTCTGCCAAATGTTGTCGGACAACACAGAATCCCAGAGCAGCTCGCAGGTTGCGTAACAATAAGAGACGTGGCAGAAATTGGTGTTAATGCATTTTTAGTCTTTGCACGCGTGAAGGCGGCCAGCAGCCATTTAATGTTTATTCCTAAGACGCAGAGCTGTCTGTTCCTATTTCTCCGTCTGCTATTTTCAGTCCCTGTGAACCATGGAGGGGCAGGAGGGGGCTGGGAACTAGAGAATTTATGTACCGCTTTTTAAAAGCCTTGTATTTGTCCTCAGACATGCTTTTTATGAGCGCGCATCACTCAGACAGGACTGGAAATGGCATTTCTTTGTAGCTTTTACTCTTTATTGTGAGCTGAACAGAAGACATAGAGACTTATGAAGGACGGTTGTTATTTACAGATGCGACATGCTTTTGTGGAACAGCCACCCACATCTAGGCTGCTTCAATATGTGCTTTTCTTTAGCTGATGGTGATGTTGAACTCACATTCACAAACTGTAGTTAAAACTGCAGTGTGTAGTTTCTGCACCACCAAATGGAAACTATGGAAAACAATAAATGAATAATTTTGATCTAAATGCAAAACTTGTTCAAAGTTGTGTATTCAAATAATTATGACTTGACTCTATCTCTCTCTCTCTCTCTCTCTCTCTCTCTCTCTCTCTCTCCAGATGCCATCTATCACAGGGTTGTCACCCAGTCGGGGCCCTGAGTCTGGTGGAACTAAAGTCACTATAATAGGGGAGAATCTAGGGGCCGGCAGCAGCGTCACGGTGCTATTTGGGAATCAGACCTGCGAATTTTACGAGTAAGAATCGACATTTGATGAACCCATTGCATTGTGGGATATAGAATCCCTCTGCACTGTCCTCTGTTTTGCCCATGGGATTGTGAATTTCACTTTGTGTTCCTATTTAATAAAAGTGGTTGGACCAGTGGTTCTCTCTTAGCTTTAATGTGCTGGTTAAAATAAATTACAGTTGACTAAATGTATCGATCTTAAATGAATCAACTGATTAATCAACTCATAACATTGTGTTAAAATCACTTTTCTAAGGTGTCAGTGTATGTAAAACATAAAATCCAGTTTACGAATAATTGAAAGATTTAAGATATTCATGATATAGGGTGTAAATTATGAACAATGTATACCCCATCTAAACTGTAGGTACATGTTTAGAGGTAGTTGCAGGTCCACAATCTTGGTTCTGGTGATGCAGCACCTGAAAATATTTGAGATCCACTGTTACCCATTTCACTTTCTCAGCTCAGATCATTGCCTCTTCTTTTGTGTGATTTAGCTGACATACTGATTTTCTCCTCTCCACCTAAATAAAGCCCCCCTCACCAGCTTTCTTCCTATATATCTTTCTCTTTCCTCTCACCATCTCCCCAGGATGTGTGCTTAAATGTGAGGCTGATTGTAGTGCAAAAGCTGACTGCTTTAATGCGATATCGGCTAATTGCACGTCTGTTGTCTTCTGTCTTCCTGTTTGTGTGTGTGTAAGAGAGAAGTAATAGAATTAATGCTTTCTAATATGCCACAGAGAATGACTAATGCTCATTTCGCACAGGTATCACATTCAGAAAGGCATAAGAAAAAGCCTGCAATTGGAAAATAGCAGAGAGCCTCTCACAGGCACCATTCACATACAATGTGTCTAAAGAAGTTCATCTGTTATTAAAATATTGATTTTTTTTTCTAATTAACTGACCCAAATCTTCCATTGGTCAGTTAATTAGATAAGCCCTGCCCCAAATCAATATTACCATCAAAAACAATACAATACCCAATAACAAAACAATAACACGCTTCAGCTTTAAGGAAAGACTGTGTGTATTTCTTATTCTGTTGGCCAAATCTGATTTGTTGTAATCTGTCTGCTCCACCCACAGACGGACTATGACCGAGATTGTGTGTTACTCCGCCCCCTCTCTGACGGGGGTGGGGCCTGTTCAGATCAGCGTGAGCGTGGATCGAGCTCAGGTCAGGAAGAGCTTGACCTTTGAGTACATAGATGACCCCACTGTTCAGCGCATCGAACCAGAATGGAGCATCGCTAGGTGGGTGTACATACTTTACTATATGACCAATGAGAGCAAAGATAAAGGAATACTTAAACAGTGTATTTAAATATCTAAAAGCTTATTTTAGAAATATGTGTGAAATGTGTAAATGTACTCTTGCTAAAACTTCAACATATTTTCATGTTTTTTTAAAAACTGCATTCTGTATCTTTTTGTATAAAAACAGCAAAAGATAAGATGCAAAATGGTCTCTTTACCTTATCCTTATTCACAATGATAAGTTTATAATAATGATTTATAATTTGAGCTGTCAGGTCCGATTACCCAGGAAGTGTTTGGATTAGTTTGTATTCATTGATACCTCAGCATATGTTAAAATATGTAAAGAAAAATACGTAAAGTAACCTGCAATTTTATGTTTCAAACAGAGATGGCGACATAGAGGCAAAGGTTATGGATTGCAGCCTTAAATAATGTAATATTTTGAGGCTTATGGGGCTACAACCATTTAACTATTTAATTGAATGTCAGACAAGATAACAAAAATAGATTTTTGCAAAAAATAGATCTTATTCACTGAATGCAGTTTAGCAGCTCTGTTCAAGGCTGTGCATGCTTGAGTTATTTATAAAATTAAACAGCTAACTTGTGTTCAAATAAAATCTTTTCATTGAATTCAAAAGATTTACACCATGTCAAGGTGACCGTAAAGATGTTTTTCTGAAAAAGGAAGTGTCACAAAAGCCATATGTTTTAAACTCTTATTATAATATGTCAGATCTGAGACCTGAAGGGAAACTAATGATTTTCACTGCTTTTCCTTAACACTGCTTAAGGGTCTTGAACTCTCATAACCCTGTACACAGTCTATAGAGATATACAGCATGCAGTATAACACAAATACTCTCCTATGTCTGTATCATACCTGAGCAGCATAAAACCAGTTGGGATCCAGAATCTTAGACCACTATCTTTTGTAATAGTAAGTTCACTTTTCCATAACCTTTAAGCTTTCTGTTTACTTCCAGGTTCAAACCAGATTTTCAATTCTAGATTTGCAACGTCCCCTGTACCTTCCACACCTTCCCAAGGCAGAGTGTTCTGAAAAGCTTGTTCTGATTAGCTTTCATAATGTGTTGTGGTAATGTTCTTCAGACAGTGTCTGTAAGTACATCTGAAGTGATTTTTGAGTGGTTAATGCTACAGAGTTAGACGGATTATGCAGCGCTTTAACATATTCATGCCTTAGTGCTGCACAGGTTTATATACAGTGAAAGAGAGAGAAAAGAGAGAGAGAGAGAGAGAGACATAATGCTGAGGATTGTGAGGGTCAAAGACTCTTAGGGTCATATTGGTCAATCCAGATAAAGTAACGACTCTGTCTTCCACTGTCAAAGACACAGATAACAAGATATAATGGCATTCATGTTGTAATCTGTCATTTTTGATTTGGCTAAGATTTGGTATCTTGAAGCACTGTTTGAGATGTTATTGAGATGTTCTGATATTCTGATGGAGACACATGTGACACTGCAGTGGACTTTTTTTTTTACAAAATAACCATCTAAGATGCCCTGTAGAAGACTTCAAGTCTTCATTTCTTCTCCTTTTGTTCTTATTGCGGTGTTAAGAGACCAAATGGAGATATTAAAGAGATCTCAATTGTGTTTTTGCTGTTGGCTTTCCTACACACCCATCAGGACATCAATAGACAGGGTCAGATACCAGAGCCCAAACCACACAAAACACTTGTACCAGATGCACCCACCTGAAGAAGTGCTGAACAGTAAGCAAATTACAACACCTTCTGCAGAAGTTCCTCACCCTTCCAGCTCACTGCTTTTGTGCTTCATCCAGCCCTGGACCCTCCCAGAATGCTAAACAGGATCACTGTTGTTTTCTTTTCTTGTACTGATTTCAAAGACAAGTCTAGCATGTTTGATTAAATCTACTGAAGCCAGTTAAAAGCATCTTTTAATCTTTTATATCGCACTGTGTATTATCTTCTGAGCTCTGTTTTAGGGCAATTTTGATTCAAGTGGAGATGAGCTGCTTCTGCATAAAAGTCACAAAGGTGGTCTGAAGTTTATGCATGCAACTTGTAAACACTCGTACTGTATGAGCTGCATGGTTTGACAGATATTGCCAATGTAATCCAAACTGCTGTATCATAAACATTCATTTTTTATAGCTTCATATTGCTTCTGCTTAGAGATCAAAGCTGAAAGAGTAAAGGAGCTCACAATGAAACGGAGTGTGTAAAAACTACAAACTACCAATCAGTGACTTGAAAGTGAACTCAATTCACTTTGACTTCATGTAGAGTGTGCACATACTATTACAAACTACTTTGAAACCACTTTTATGAGCCCCACACGTATCTGAGTATGTGTAGAATACAGGCAGCTTGACTTGAAGCAGACAGCACATGTAGATGATGTATGTATTCAAACAAAATGCTCTTATTTGTGCTTTTCTGTGTTCTACAGTGGACACACACCTCTGGTGGTGACCGGGACGAACTTGGATGTCATACAGGAGCCGAGAATTCGGATCAAGTACGGTGGACGGGAATCAGTCAATGTGAGTAACTAAAAACAAGGTGCTACTTATTTATTTATCTAGGTTATCTGTGTTGTCTCGGTTATCTGCCCTCTCTGTTTGAAATAACCTCAGTCATCTGAGCTCGGGGCTTTTGGGAGAAAGGCTCTCTCATGCGAGCTGATATCTCTTGAGAGTGAAGCGGTGAAACCGAATCGCATCAGTTCGATGCGCAACCTTGAAAAGTGGCATGCTTTGACTGCAGGTTTGAGTTTATTATTTGTGACTTTCAAAAGAGAAAAGTTCACCCAATCTGTACGCTGCCTTTTTGGGTTGCATTAGACTAATTTCTGTCCTTTTGTTGACCCGCGGAGGCGAGATCAGTCGTGACTCACTACCGCAGTGTCAGGAATCTCATCTGTCTCCTACCCACAAGCCCCTGCATGACCTTTTTTAAGCTGTGTATCTATAATTTTGACTAAGTACCTTGCTGTATTTTTTAGACTGTGTAGATGAAGCATTTAATGTGAGCATTTTACTTTACTGATACAAACATTGACAAACTGGAATCTGTTGGCCATTATCTGAAACTTTCTATGTAAATTATTCTTCATTGGAAAGGTTTTCTGGGATGTTTCAGTGAAATGGCTAGTTAAAGAGCAATGTGTTGGTTAATGGTTTACAAATGAAAATAAGCTGCTGTCAGACAGGCTTGGTCAGCCTAAAGAGATCTTAAAATAATAATGCTGATGGCTAAAGAATCGGTACTAATTCAATTTGCTCTCCACTGCAGGGAGTCCTGGTTTAATTAATGTAATGGATTTATTTGCCTGGTCTGGCCAGACAGGATGTTGGGATAGCCAGAGGCATCGTGTATTCAAACAGAGACTGTATAATTCTGCTTTAAAAGTGAAATATATACTGTACAGTATGCTTTTAACAATCATGTTTATATGCATTCAGGTTCTATGTATAAGTAGATAGGAATTCAGTCACAGATACTATACACTAAAGGTATAGATTGTTGTAGATATTCAACGTATTATTGTTAGATTTGCTTAAACTGTACCATCCTGAAAATGTATGACTTTCCCTTTAAAATAATAAGCATAATAAAAACACAATAAATATGATAAAGTTATTCAAAAATATAAATTAAAGTAAATTAATAAAGTAAATACATTTTTTAAATTAAGAAATCATATGACAAAATCATAAAGTTACAGTTTTAAATGGATAATTCACGTTTTATCATCATTTATCTAACCTCATGTTCTTTCAAAACTATTTGACTGTGTTCTGAGCAACACATAAGGTGATAACAGGCCAAAAGTTGACTGACAGCCTCGGTCACCATTCACTTTCATTGTTTGGTTGTAAAAGCGTTCTTTTGGGACACCATGAGGGTGAGTAAATGACAACAGCATGGTCTTTTTTAGGTTAACTGTCCCTTTAATTCTCTGCGCTTTTCATTTTCATCTGTATAAAATTCTGTCAGCAAAATGGGAGATTTACATTTACATTAGAAAACGGTTTGAAAACAGTGTGGAAGTGTTCAGATCAGCCCTAATCACACATTATCTCTGAGTGATGATGCGCTTGGCGGAGGTGAAAGTGAAACTGCTATAATCTTTTCTCTGTTTCTAATAGCATAACTGCACCTCAGTCCCCAGATGTACAGATGTACCTGTGAGAGCGTGTGTGTCGTTCTCTTCTAAACTCACTGTGAGTTAAAGAGACACTGACTGTACAGTAAGGAGTGACAGAAGCTCTGTGTTCCTCTCATGCTTCACAGAGCAACTCATGAAATATCTTATGTGGGTGCTGACTGATGTAGCACTTTCTTATTTCTTTATTTCTTCCATATTTTTGTATTTCCACCCTTTCGTTCTTTTCTTTCAGTCATTCATTACTTATATTCTTCCTTCCTTCTTCCCTATTCATTTTCTCTCATTCTGTCTGTTTTTCTTTCTTTCAACTGTCTGTTCATTTTTCTTTGATACACAGGGCAAGTTTTTGGGCTGACATATGGCTTCACAAGACTTACATAGTGAAGAGATGTAGTACAGTGTTTTTTGTCCTCTCTGGAGCTTGGCATTTAAAATCACTGTCCCCTGCCATTGTGAAAGAAAGAGTTGCTTTTTTGGTGGAAGAAGGGAATTGGTACCACGTTCTGCCACATAAGAGTGAATAAATGATGACAAAAACGTTTATTTTCGGGTGAACTGTGTCTTTAACTGCAGAGGTTACACATCTCAAGTACATCTTTTATTTCCTCCTTCTCTGTACTTTTTGGGTGGGGAGGAACAAAGCATCCGCAATGTCTAGCAATCAGAGTCAAGAGCCTTTTAAACTGTCATGTGCCTCCTCCCCAAATTGCTTCTGTACCTCCTTTCACCCGGTCCCCTCCTGCCCCACCTCGCTTTACCTGGCAAGCTTCTCAGAAGCCGAACGAGAGTCTCACAATTGCCTTTGTGCATCCTGCTGTACCTGTCACCAGCCCTCAACTGAGACATTACTCATTTTGCTGATTATGGCTGAAAGATTAGTTTTTCTACCTTTGTCTTCTCCTTTGAGAGAATAGATCGTTTGATGCGTGCAACAGTGGAGAGATTCTGTCATACACTCTGGAGATGTGTTCCCTGAATCGTCACGCGCCGCTATCTGAGCCCATCACAAAAGCACTTCAGTTTTCTTCTAAAACGAAGAGATCAGACGCCCCCACCAATTAGTGTCAAAGACCTCCCCAGATACCACAGATAAGAGCACACTTAAAACCAACAAGAAGAACATGAGCTATAGATGATAAAAGCATTCTAGCACGCGTTTAACACAGAGCCACAGGCGTTTCGCTAGAATCACGCAGAAACGTATGGATGTTCTGCATTCATCCTTTATTTGAATCTGTCAGATCTCTGCCTTACATTGGTAAGATATCTAGTTTAATGCTCAAGGATGTAAAACAACAAGAGTGGTTAGAGCAGTGCTCATTCACAGGTTTTTCCTGTGATTATTCAGATGAAGTTATCATGCTGTTCATACATCACTTCCTGTGACCAATCAGATTTCAGAAAAGGTTTATGTGTACTGTAAATGGATAGATCAACATAGTTCAAAAATCATGACAGGTTTCTTTAAACCACTGGTAATGACAAAATGCTTTTCAAAATGCGGTGAGATGAGTAGAGAGAGATGGTTCGGTTCATTAGGTTAGGGTGTGTGGGACTCTTCTTTGTGCAGAGTCATCTGTCAGTTCATGAAAAAAACCTGAAACCAATTATTTCAGCTAGATCACGGCTGGAAAAGATCCCAATTATTTTCACAGCCACACACCTGCAGCTGTAACCTGGTCATGGAAGAACAGGAGAGAAGTTCAGAAGCTGTTAGTCTGGTGCAGGCCCTGAAGTCCCAGCCAACAGGAAATGTTCTCAGAACATTGTCTAATGTTCTCTGAAAGTTATCAAAAATTCTTACAGCGACATTAGTACAGTGTTTTTTAACATTACATATCATTGTTAGTGGAACATATTTAAAACGTTACAGAATTAAAATAACATTCTTATAATTAAGCAATAACGTTACTACAACAAAACAAATTGGACATTTTGAATGTTCCTAGAACTTTTAAACGTTTATGTTACTTAATGGAAACATTAGGAAAACATTCTTACCACCTTAAATTGTTAGCAAGGCCAATACCAGAAATTATTGGAAACGTATTGTTTTGACCTTCTCTCTATTTACAGATCTGTGTTCTTCCACCAGCTGCTCTTTTTTATTAAAATCAAATCTTCTAATTAAATTCCAGCCATGTGGAAAGCTACGTTTTTGTTGCTTGATTGGGAAAACCGGTAATGTACTGTAATGTGGGAGGAAGTGAAAAACAAACTGGTACAGCAGGACAAAACAGACAATGTGCATCCAGCCAGTGTGCAAACAGATGGCCTGCAGAGCCAGAACTGGTCTGTTCTGAGTCGTGCCAGTCTGATTGTGGCCACAGCATCTGTTTCTGGCATGAAACTGATTTCAAAGGGTAGACAGACAAAAATACAGTTCAATCAGATTAGACCCTACTTATGTCCTGCTAGGCTTGTATGGTTCATGATGTAGTAGCATAATGGGCTGCCAACACAAAGGTTGCAGGTTCAATCTGTGGCTAGAGGTGACCAGAAACTGAAAAAATATGGAGATCATCCTAGAATAGAAAAGCTCTTTCCTAGCTAACAGGGAATGTTCTCAGAACATTGGCTTACGTTCTCTAAAAGTTCTGTCAAAGTAATTAGATGTAGAACTTTTTAATGTTATATAAGTTGTTGGTGGAATGTTTTAAAAATGTTACAGAATTTAAAAAGTTTGAATAACGTTCTTACAACCAAAAAACATTCTTAGTATAATGCTGTCTGTTCTTTAGTTTTATGTTAAGAAACGTTTTGACAGTTGAGTAGATCTGCATTCGCTCTGCATTCACACTCACATGTGGAGATGTGGAGTGTGTAATGGGATTACGTGTTTTGATGACAGTGTGACTGTAGAGTTATTGAATCCTATTTATTATTAACCAGATCCAGTTGCTCCATCATGCAAACGTGTGTAATGTAAAACACAAGATCTGAGTCCTGTGAAGCAACATCAGATGTTTGAATCTGCATGATGTTCAGTCAGCTGCTAAACGTTGTGATGTCAGAAGCATGTTTTATTTATGGGCAATTTTCCATTAGGGTATTTTTTCTATCCTCTAGAATGATGGTAAAGAATCGGTATCATTTTAAAGAAAGAATGATTATATTTTAAAGGCTGTAACGTTTTTATTGTGTCTCTTTAATCACTTTTTATTAAAGAGGGGGGCAGTTGTGGCCTACTGGTAAGTGAGCTGGGCTTGTAATCAGAAGGTTGCTGGTTCAATTCCAGCACTGGCAGGTAGCAACTGAAGTGCCCTTGAGCAAGGCACCTAACCCCTGATTGCTCCCCTGGGCACAGTAGTGTGCTGCCCACTGCTCCGGGTATGTGTGTGTTCATGACTTGCAGTGTGTGTTCACTCCTCACCAGTGATGGGTTAAATGCAGAGGTCACATTTCAGGTATGGGTTACCATATCTGACAAATGTCCCTTTCAGTTCACTTTTAGTGAGATATATAAGAGTTCTTACATGATGTTACATTTGTCAGGTTTTGCCCTTTCACAGAGTTTTCTTAATATCCTTCTATAGTAACTATTTTGCACTTTAAAGGGTAGGCAATTCTTTCTAGAAAGATATACAGGTTGAAATTCTCTATATCTTGACAGCTGTCACTAGGTAAAGTATAATCTAAATATATATTATCGTTTGTGCAAGGCACAGGACCATAAAATGTTCATCCAATCATTGCATTCGGTCTAGATGCAATGACAGTATGTCCTACTTGCCTGCCTTCATGTGTATTGGAGGAGGTGTGGCTTTGGAGATGGGAGCTTAGTATTGCTAGCCTCTAACCCAAATGGTCTATCCTACCTTTAAGAATTTGGTATTTAGTACAATTTGTCTCTTTTGAAAAAGGACAAACCCCTAATAAAAAGAATAACCGATAAATAAGCCTATTTATTTTTTATATGCACCAGGTTAGTTGTCCTAAACATTCTAAAAACCTTCTTCAATATAAAGCACAGGGGACAGAACCTCTCCTTTTTTACACCTGGTTGTTTTCGTGCCCAATGGTTTTCCAGAAATGCAGCCACAAGGATGCAAATGCTTTTTCCAGGATACAGCAAGCAAGAGAAAGCCAAAACCAGTTAATCACTGACAAAAACATTACTGCAATCTCGGGATGCCTGTAAAGAACATCGCTCATTATACACTCCTCCAGGGCAGAGGAATGAAGACCAGAAGCTATGGAATGAGATGCACCCTCAATCTTGCAAAATCAAGTTTGTGTGGTCAAAATGAGTGTGTATCGATTAAAGCTCGGGCTGCGAGCAGCGAGATGCATGTAGGAGGCGCAGCGCTCGCCGGTCCTGCCGAGCTTTGAAGATATTTAGCTCTAATTAAGTTTCTCTCTGGAGAGTCAACAGAAGAAAGGAACGAGATGAAAAACTCCCGCCGCAGTCAGAGTTTCACAGCAATCAATTTTGTTGACCAGCTCAATGCTGGAGCGCACAGACGCAAGCACGTCCAGCGAGTGTGGCTGCTGATGTTTATGCGATATGGCTTGCAGTTACATTTATGCATTTGACAGACGTTACAAGAAGTTCAAAGTAACTTACGGTGCATCTTATCAGTATATGTGTTCCCTGGAATTCAAACTCTCAAGCTTGGCACTGCTACCACAATGCTCTACCAGTTAAGCTACAGAAACACTTGCAGGTGTTGCATGCTTGAGGTACGAGAGTGTTATTAGTTAATTCTGGCTGTTTGTCTGGTTTATAATCTAGACCATATTACACACAAAACTCAAAAGTAAAATCATATTTTACATTAAATGAGTGCCTAATCTTTTAATACAGGACCATTAAAATGTTTTGTATTGTAATACAATGTATTTTATGGGAATAAGCCCCTCAACCACATTTTTGTATTTCTCTCAAATGTGAATCACATTTTAATGTTAATGTTAAAACTTCTAATGTCAATAAATTGTAATACAGTGCATTTTGATTTTATTCATCATAATTTAAAGGAACTCAGAAAATGAGTCAGAAAATGTAATGAAGTTAATATCACATTGCAAAATATTGTTTTTGGTCCTGAAAAGTGCTTTTTTTGGTAAGCAAAACAGAAATTCTTATTTTTGATTTGGAGTGAAATATGAATTAAACACCATCTACAGGGTTTGTAGGTTTCTGCCTCATAAGTAGATGTACCTCATTTCTATGGAGGATCTGCTGAATTGAAGACAGTTCCTGAGTGCCTCTCAGACTCATGTAATGTAGAAAAATTTGATCAGTGTAATTTATACTTTTAATGTTTTCTCTCAGTTTGTTTCTGACGTTGCAACATGAAAGCTATTGCGCTCTTTGTTCTCTGGCTGTGTTGTTGTGTAACTAAGGAAATGCAACTCTTTGCTGCTCACTGAAACACACTTGAAAACAGATGCTGTCAAAGGGATCTTAATGGGAAAGAACTGAACTGAGATGAAACAATGAATAACAATTACTCTTGAAAAATGCTGATGAAAATATATCACCCTCTCTCTCTCTCTCTCTCTCTCTCTCTCTTCCAGGTGTGTAAGATTCTGAACATGACGACTATGAGCTGCTTCGCTCCCTCTCTGACTACCGAGTACCGGCCCGGTTTGGACTCGGTGAAGCACGCGGATGAGTTTGGCTTCATCTTCAATAATGTGCAGGCTCTTCTAGTGTACAACAACACTAACTTCCTGTACTACCCCAACCCTTACTTTGAACCTCTCAGCACCAACGGCATACTGGAGCAGAAACCTGGTTCCCCTATTATTCTAAAGGTACGTCCATACAGAGACTTGACCTTTGACCCTGAGAGGTACATCCTTAAACTGTTACCACCCAAACATATATAATGTATCCTGAAAAATGTACAACCTATTTGTTTGTAAGTATTAGGGTTGCAAAATTCTGGGAATTTTGGAAACGTAGTGGGAATGTACATGAATATATATGCACATAGATAAAAGGCAAGACATGTTGAGGAAGCATGTTTGTTATATGGTGTTGTTTGTAAAAGAAATGACCCCAAATTTCCAATTAATTCCCAGAAATTCACATAACATTCCAACTTGGAATAATTACAAATTCCACCCACTTTGTAACTCTACTAAGTATACACGTTCATACACTGTGTTTCAGGGTAAGAATCTGGTTCCCTCTGCTACTGGAGGTGTTAAGCTTAACTACAGTGTCCTGATTGGAGAGACTCCATGTTCTGTCACCGTGTCAGAGTCTCAACTGCTGTGTGAACCACCTAACCTCACCGGCCAGTACAAAATCATGGTAAGACTGGTGGTATAGTTATCTTTCTGCTTTAAATGTAATATAATGTAATATAATATAATTTATGCCTATACTTCACTTGATTTCAATGTCTTAATATTTGTAGTTTTAGTAAACTATATTAACCTTGATTGTGAACCTCGTGTTGTACATATTTGACATAAAAAGGCACTTTAATACTTGTTTACTAGGTGTGAGATCTGTAGTGTTGCTATTGGTGCTGAATGTACGGTTTACACACTTACTATTTACCTATTGTTACTGCAGGTGTAGACTCAGGACAGACAGTTTAGTTGCTGTTAACCTGTTCCCCAGGAACAGAAAACCAGTTACTGTTATGTGCTGCCCCAAAACATACGAAACACTTTCTTTACTTGGTGTGTGTATGTGTGTGTTGGTCTGTGTGTGTTGTTGTTTCAGTGGATAAGGGGTAATTTTGCACTCTGTATCTCTGTGTATGCATCTTTGTGTGTGTATCTGTAGTTTTGGGTTAATTACCATGTGTATATATTATATGTGTGTTTAATCTCTCCCAGGTTCAAGTTGGCGGGCTGCATGTGTCTCCCGGCTCCGTCAACATTCTTTCCGACAGTCTTCTGACTCTTCCTGCTATTGTCAGCATCGCTGCAGGCGGTGGCCTTCTTCTCATCATCGTCATCCTCGTGCTCATTGCCTACAAGCGTAAATCCCGAGAAAACGACCTAACGCTCAAGAGACTCCAGATGCAAATGGACAACCTGGAGTCCAGGGTCGCACTGGAGTGCAAGGAAGGTGAGAAACATGCGGGCAAACACGCGTTAACCAAGCAAACACGTGAACAGGCATTCACTATATTGTGTTACAGAATATTTGTGTGTTTGTTTTAGATAAAGTCATCTCATGTCTCATTATTACAGTCATTTTCCTAGTAGAGCATTGCACTAGCAACGCCGAGGTCCTGGGTTTAATTCCCAGGAAAATGCAAATACTTAAAGCTGCAACTTTGTAAAATATTTAAAGCTGCATTTGTAACTTTGTGTCTATCGCCATCCCTGTTTCAAACATAAAATTGCAGGTTACTTTACGTACTTTTATTTACATATGTTGAAATCAAACTGACATTTCCTACGAAATGTGACCCGGCTCAATTCATAAATCATTCCTATAAACTTACCGTTGTGAATCAGGGTAAGGTGACAGCTTTGAACACTGACCTGTTACATACTTTCTCAGTAACTGTTTTTGGGTTTATTTTACCCAGAATAAGTTACAGATTGCAGCTTAAACGATATATGAATGTATAGCTTGAACGTATTGTGTCTGCAAAATGCATAAATGTAAATAAATAGTTCCTGAATGCTGATTGGTCAATACGGCTTTCCAGCATTTTAATTTAATTCCAGCTCTCTATAGTAACAGCTATAATGGAAAGACACATTTTCAGCTAGCTGCATTAAATCAGTTCCCAGAACCTACAGAGGCCATCTATGATGAGGTTACACCAATCAAATCCTCAGCCATGGCTGATGTCTCACACATGAGTGGCTAAAGGTTTCAGGAGGCTGTTGGCAGATGAAACAGCTTCATGCACACAGACAAACCAAGAGAGCGTTCCTGACCCATCGTTAGCAGGGCTGAGTGCATGAGGCTTGTGTTGACGGGCGCTGGAGTCGTGAGGAGTTTGAGAATTCCTGCTGTCAGACGCAGAGATTTGTGCCCGAGAGATAGTGTGTGTTTAAGATGAGAAAAAGGCACTGATAGACAGCATAAGAGATGATGAGCAGAAAGAGAGATTCAGGAACAGAGAGAGAAAACGTGAGGTAAGAGAGAGAGAGTTCCCGAGGGTAGAGTGCTGCCTCAGGCTTTGTGAGGATGGACCCAATTAAAGACATCCCTCCTACAGTCTCCAGCTACAGGAGACAGACACTTCAGCAGTCCTCAATTTACTCACTGTGAGTTTGTGAGAGAGAGACATAAATAGAAACCAAGAGAGAGATGTTATTTTGGTTTGCTCTCTGTCAGCCGGCAGGAACTTCATCAGAACCTGAAACTGGACAGAGCGAAGTCTCCAGAGATCTTGATTAGAACACCATTGAAAATTCTGCCTTGTGTTTGGTCCTTTTGTGTAGAAACAAACCTAAAATGCTCACAGAAACATCCACTCAAACCCCAAAGCCAAAAGAAATAAACATTTTGCATAAAGAAATAAAGCTGCGAATCATTAGGACTTTCTCTTCATGACAGTTACGTACTAAAACCTGCTTTAATAGTTTTTGTTGTTCCCCCCATTTTCCCCATTTATTTTATTTTTGTATTACTGTAAGGCAATACTGTACCAGTTATTGTTAAGACTATACCATAATAGAAAATATTGCTTTAATATGTTTTAAATCGGCGTACATTAACAGCAGATGCAACCATATTCAATACTATAAATGCTTTCTAATGAGAATTATACATTTTAATAACACTATTTACATTACATTTATGAGTCTGAGTTTTTTTGCAACAGCAAAACTTTGGGAATATGAAAATCAATATTTTTGTCAGGCTTGTCTTAATAGCAGCAGTTTTCATAAGATTCACACAATAATAAACTGACTTATACTTGAAATATAAATTTATTATTATTAATAATTATTAATTATTACAATTATTGTGTTGAACTAATCATATCATACATATTTCTCTCTTATCTCTGTTTCCAGCGTTTGCAGAGCTGCAGACAGATATTAATGAGTTAACCAGTGATCTGGACCGAGCTGGAATCCCATATCTAGATTACCGCACATACGCCATGAGGGTCTTATTCCCCGGGATTGAAGACCATCCTGTGCTCAGAGAACTGGAGGTAAACGGTCATCTGTTTTCATTCATGAACAAACGTTTTTCTTTAACAAAGTGTCTCACTCATTTTTGACCAATGAGATTTCACTGTGGGCGGGGCTACCAGCACAATGAGCAGTCAACAAAATAAAAACGAGCGGTCAACAAAATGTCATTTCGCGGCCGATGCAGATTAGCATGTGTGCTTACGGTGTAAATTCTGTTTGAATTGTTGTATTTCGTTTACAGTTTGTCCACAAAGGTGGTTTGTAGGAAACGTTTGTATTTTTCCAGTGGTGAAGATTGTTGTTGTGTGTTCCAGGTCTCTGGTAACGGGCAGCTGAGTGTGGAAAAAGCTCTGAAACTGTTTGCCCAGCTGATAAACAACAAGGTGTTTTTGCTGACGTTTATCCGAACGCTGGAAATGCAGCGTTCCTTCTCCATGCGTGACCGTGGCAATGTGGCGTCGCTCATCATGACGGCTCTGCAGGGTCGACTGGAGTACGCAACGGACGTGCTGAAACATCTGCTGTCCGACCTCATCGAGAAGAACCTGGAGAGCAAGAACCATCCCAAACTACTGTTGAGGAGGTGAGATAGAGAGACATGCACACATAATATAAAGATGTTTTGAGGTTCTCACCCTCTTTACCTGACTGCAATTTTCACAGAAATTGTGTATGTTCCATTTCTTTCAATTTAATTTATTTGTGTAGTGCTTTTAACAATACACACTGTTTCAAAGCTGCTTTGCAAAGAAGTTTCTTAACCAGAGCCAGGAGTGACAAGGAGAAACCTTGTGCTGGCAGATATTAATACAAATGTACAAAGACTAGATACAGACATGCATTAATGTTAATATGAGCAGATGTTATCTAGCCACATAAAATGATCAAATTAACTCATTTGTTGTCAAATTATAATGATTGTAATGACTTCTAATGGAATATAAATCAATATGCAAATATGTGATATGCAAATATCAGGGATGTGGGCGGTGTACGATTGACACTGGTTATGGTTGCTGTTTGTTAATGAACACCTTTGTGAGTCGAGGTTAGTATGGTTCTAGTTAAATTTGTTGTTTTTTTTAATTATGTATAACATTATGCACATCAATACACATTTCCAATGCAAATATCAAACTAGGTCACACTGCAGGTGAATGTAATGATAGCTTAATAGCTGCAAATTTTATTTTTGTTGTTTGTTTAGTTTGTTCACATTTGTTCTGTTGACATTAGTTACTGAAAATGTTTGTAAAATCAACAGTTTTGGTTGTACAGTAATAATCCTGCTGTGAGTTTAATAATGTAGCGTTATATGGATATAGTAAGTCAAAGAACTACATTTTAATTCTTTTTTCCTATCTTTTGCTATCTATCTTTTCTGTTCTCGCATACAACCCCATTGTCAGTGTCACTTTTCATTTGTGCTGGGTGCTCATAGACATTTATGAGTGGCTCAAATCCACTTGTTTTCCCCTCCTCGCTCTCTGTCCCTCTCTCTCATCCTTTATTCCCTCCCTCTAAATTTGTATAGGTTTTCAGAGGCTTCCTACATTACCATGTCAACTAGAAGGTTTAGACTAATCATGATTAAACAAAGAGTTGCCGGAGGGTTAACATGCATCCAGTCCACGGCTGCTTTCATTACAGCCGCGTTTGACATACACAAAATGTATTTTAGCTTTAGGTGATTTGTTCAGCTGTACATCACACTTTGAATATTCAAAACAGTACTGCTGCTTCCCGTGTGGTCATGTGACTCAGCTGGTTAATAGTCACAGTAAATAGATGCAGGGGAAATGTGGATTATCCTGTTATTTAAAGCCACAGATGTCTCGTCTCTCTCATTATGCGCTGTCATTAGGAACAGAAAACACTAATCCACCAGCGCTGGCAGGCCGGGCCGTGGGGATCAGGGGCTTGTAGTTGTGGAGGGTACTTTTTCCTTTTTCCATGGGAATTTAGGAGATTATCGATTCAACATGCTTTTATTTGCTCTTGTTCGCACTCAGTGTCCTCACTTCTCTAGAAAGCATCTGGTGAATGAGACGACTGAATTAGAAACCTCTTACGAATCGGTTTCTTCTTCACTTGTTTTTGTTTATTTAGCATTTTCTCTTGCTTCCTTTATCACCCTCAGCTGCTTTCCATCTGTGCGTAGTTCCCTGTCGATGTTATGTCAGAAAATGGGTAGTCTATGAATGCTGCTTGCATTTCAGTCCCTCCACATCGATTGGGCTCTTTCTCACTGTTCTGCTTTTCTGTTTCTTTAATAAAAAGCATTATCTCTTTTTTATTTTCTCTCCGTCCATCTCAAGCATTTTAATTGCAATTGACCGTGTGACCTCACTTCCTGTTGTAAGGTGCTAATAAAACATTAAGGTTAGCACTATGATAGACTTCCTGTTTCAATGGATACATCAACATGAGAGAACAAATAATTTCTTGGGGTCTTTAACAAGCATCAGAAAGCCAAATGCATGAAAAATCTAAAGCAACAAAAGTTGAACTACATGATGCTTACAAAATCATAAGCAAGAAAGCTACTTTGATGGTCCTAATACATTTGTTCTTGATGCAAGAACAAAGAACGTTCATGTGTGTTAAGGAAAATAATGAATGTCAAAGATGCCTGTGGGGCAGTTGATTGCAAATGAGACATCTTTAGGAATCAGACAATATCAACAGAATAACTCATTTAATTTCACAAAGTGACCCACTTACATTTAATGATAACCAACTGTGAAAAATAACAAGGGTCCGTCTGGTCTCTATTGTCATCAGACTGCCTGTACTTTTCATTTCAAATAGCCTAAAGCACAATTATCATTAATTTTGCTTGTCTGTTTTATCTTTATTTGATAGAGGAAGAGATGGAGAAACTTACATGAATCGAGTTTGTTGTGGGCCTCTGTTTCCATTCAGATCAACAGGGAATCAACACAGACTGATTCATCTCAGTGGAAAAGCCACAGTAACCAAAAACTCAGTTGTACAGTGCATGAAAGTCAGGTTTTGTGTGTTTTTGGTACTATTTTTGTTTTTGAAAGGAGATTTGAAAGATAAATTGAGGTAAGACAGGAAGTTATGAGGAAAAACTACACATGTATGGATATTTTTGTTTGTTTTTGTTTATCTCCATTAACTAAATCAGATTTTAATGCTCAGCCTCTTTGTCATTTTATTTTCTTCAGTCAGTGCCTTAATGGCAGAACGCTGTTTGTGGCGAGTTTCAAACACACGTTTTCATAGTACATTGGAGAGAGGATAGAAAATTGTAGGGTGTTACAAAAGCAACAAATGACTTCTTCATAACTTTGAGTTTCTCTCCCCCCCTTTCTCTCTCTCTTTTTTATTTTGATATCTTCTTCGCCCCAGGCTCTCTCAAGTTTCTGTTTTTGTGTGTGCGTGTCAGTGAGCACGTGTACATGTTTTCCCTTAATGAGATTTGCAGGCACCCAGAGTCGCTCAGAATGGACTCTCACTGCGAGACATCATGTTGCGTGTCGCCCCTTTAGTGAAGCGTTCCTTTACCCCCCCAGACACGCTTGCGCACACGCAACTCATAAACACTAATAAAACCCTTATGTTCATTAATGAAACTCAATTAAAGGAGGAATAAAACGCAAAGAGTGGGAACATTAACAAAAAAATAGAGAAGTAGAGAAAAAACAGAAAAGGAAGGTTTCTCCGGGATGACTGAGGCAGCGTTACACAAAAGGTTTTATGCAATGAAGTTGTAGTTTGAAAAACCTCATTTGGATGCTCAAATAGCTACTATTAACTTCCTATTCAAACATTTTCCCACTGAGAGATGAGCAGGCGGTGTCTTTGTGTGTGTGTATCCTTTTTAGTGAAAGAAAACAGTGATTCTGTAGTAAAAGAGGTCTTTAAACATGAAATCTTTAATGAAGAGATTTTGGAGATTGGCTTCCGAGGGTCTAAATATATTTTGAAGACTCTGGGGTCCCCAGAAATATCAAATTTGTTGGTGCCGCAAGAAAGCATCCGCTTATCAATTCTTATGTGCATTTGAAAATCTAATTTCCCCTCATTTTCTTTGTTAAAACTCAGTTTTCACCAGTTTGTCACATTCGTTTATAAGAAACACAGAGGATGATTGAGGAGACAGTCCTTTGGATGGGGGTTTAGGTGAGAGAGGTAACCTTGCTAACAGTTTTAGGTTGTAAGAACGTTTCCCTAGCATTTCCATTAAGTAACAAAAATGTTCTAGAAACGTTCAAAACGTCCCGTTTTTTAGATGTTGTATCAACCTTATTGCGTGATTCTAAAACAGTATTCAAACTGTTTTATATTTATCAATTATGTAACGTTTTTAAACTCTAACAACTTAGAAATAATGTTTTTGAAATATATGATATGTAAAGCAAAGAAAACTTCTAACAACATTACTGTTGATATTAACAGTATATCTGTTAATATACTGTTAATATTAATATTTTTGGTACAGTATACAGTAATGCGTGATAGTTTAGCCCCTGTGTGTGTGTGTGTGTATGTGTGTGTGTGAGGGTCTTTCAGCATTCATCATTGATCTCTGATGAACAGCTGAAGGAAACAGACAGGAAACACTCCTCCAAAACCTGATGCAACCAACACCAAACACACTGCCACTCAGACGCGTGCACGTTTGTGTGTGTGAGAGAGAGATTAACACACACAGTGAATGAGTGTCAGATAGGAATTCACGCGTCGCAGGTTCGTCTCCCTGCTGAAGTCCCACAGCTCACAGAGCCAGAAGAAAACAGGTAGAGCATAAAGGAAAGTTGACAGGCTTAAAAGAGAATAATAAACATTAAGATGTGTTGTACAGACAGCCACACACTCGTTCTTTCGAATACACCCTGTCCTTCAGAACAATCAGGCAAACTGACACACTTATCACACAGATGAAGCCTTTCTCCCATTTCACTCCATCTTGCATCATTTCTTGTATTAGACATCGACTTCTCTCTCGCTTCATCCGTCTCTTTATCTCGGTGTGAGAGCCGGACTGATTTTTTTTCCCTGGAATGCATTATTAAATAGGCATAATTTGACCGACCTTATTCAGGAGGCCTGTTTATTCTCTCAATAAAATTAGCATTTACAATCTGCTAATGCATGAGCCCGGATGAGTGACTACCTCAGACACAAAGCAACAAACACAACATCATGCAAATCACATCATCTTTATGTTAATGGCCTCTTTAGCTTCTGAATATACAAACTCAAACCCCTCAGTGTGCTAATAACTCATCTTTAAAGCAAGTCGGTCTATTTCATGGCCGTTATTTTTGGCAGCTTGAGTTCATGGCAACGGGGAGAGACAAATAACCTGTTTGCTAGGATTACGTTCCATAGGCATATGTCTAACCACCAGTGAAATCTGACAAAAAATCAATTAAAAAAACAACAATTAGACCAAATTGATTTCTTGGTTTAGTCAGGAACAGCTGGTATCCAGCTCATAAACCATCTAAACCTGCTTGGACCAGTTAGAAACCGTCTAGCGCTGTGAACCAAATGACCAAACACTAAGAAATATCTTGATTTCTTTTTTTTTAATTCAAATAATTTTAAGTCATTTTGAGGCCCCCTTCGAAGTTTGTTGAGCCCCCCCAGTGGGCCTCCCTGCCTTGTTGAGAAACATTGATCTAGCATGTTTCAAAACACAGCCATCAGTGTAGGGTGTCTGAAGTATGCCTGAATGCTGTCTGAAATGTTTTCGATCAGATCTGTCCAGTCCCATGGATCCACCGGGAGTACAGGTTATCATTATTCAAACCTGACCTCTGTGGACAGAGCTAATCCAGTCTGTCCGAACTGAACTCACATACACACATACACAAGCGCATATTCGCTAATACACACACACACTCTCCACACTTAGTGTTTGCGGGCTGTCTCAGTGGTGTAATCATAGTTATTTCCACATGCATTAAAAGAGTGATTTTCTCTCTGTGCCGTTTAGTAAATTGCTGGTGTGCTACTTCGCTGACCCCATAGTGGCCAAGTGGAGTGTGTGAATGTGTGTGTGTGTGTGTGTGTACCATTACTAGGCAACAATACACTGCTGATATTGCATTGTGCTGTGTTGCCTGTGTGTTTTTGTCTTTAGGTGAACATAATGCTCATCCCTGTTAAAAAATGCGATTTTTTCTTTAGAAAGATGTTTAAAGAGATGTTCTGCATTGTCTGAGCACTGGGCTTGTGTGAAGGGTCATATACACGATTCAAACTTCTACTGTTTTGCTATAGCCATTTATAGATACAACATAAATCCAGTCAAAATTTTTATTATGTTTTCATGATTATCTTTGGCTTGTCTTCACCCATGTGTTTCATAATGTTTCTTGTGGTATTAGCCAGTATGCACGTTATATGACAACAAACGTGAATCTAAATTTTTAAAAACAGTTTGTCATTAATCTATATACATATTTGTAGATTTTAGTAAATGTAATGTATTAAGTCCCGGGGTTGATGTTGCCATCATATATTTTTTTCCTTTTTTTATGAAAAAAACAAACAATCAATCAATCAAAGCCATTATGACATAGTTGTCATCATCCTTTCAGGAAGTGAACTCGTAGCGAAAGGTGAAAACGCGCTGTTTGCTTCGAAGCCACCTTATCAACCTGAAAAGGCACAAAACTGGAGGGGTTTCTGGAATAATCCAGAAGCAGAGAGGAGGTGTTTGTATTCAACAGACACACTCAGCCGTCAGAAGAGGGAATAACTCTTTCATGTATTTTTTATGCTTGTTAACTGTTCCCGTCAGGCTGCTGTTTGTACCTCCTCTGTCTCTTCCTCTGCCTCCCTTATCTCTCTCTCTCTCACTCTCTCTCTCTCTCTTTCTCTCTCTTGAGTTTTCACCTGCTCTGTCTTCAGCAAATCCTCAGCTTGTCCTTTATGCTTTCTCTCATACCAAATTACTGGCCACAACCCCAGAGAACAGTATTTGAGTGCTGCTGTTTGTCGCTGAGGGTTTGTGTCTGAATCTGTCTCTCGCCTCAAAGCGAGGATAAAATGAAATGAGACGAGGGTGGTCACAACAAAAACATGATAAATGGACAAATGACAGGGATGGAAACAAAGGCGCTCTTTGAATGCTAGAAAGATCTCTCTGTCTTTCTCACTTTGTCTCTCTCTCTCCTTTTGAAAGAAAAGAGGAATAGTGAAAACGTCCAAAACAGTGTAACAGTATTGGCGAAGGTTTCTTTAGTAACACATTGCAGGTAACTTGGATCATATGGTTCAAAATTCAAAAGGTAATGCTATATTTAACTCAATAACATCAGCAATATGATTATGTAATACTACTCCCAACACTAGTCAGAAAGTATAGTAAATAAGCAAGCTGTCATTTAGGACACACTTTTCCAGTAACCTTTAGTTACACTTACATTACAGAGACGGTTTCCTGCAGTAGCAACCTGCAGTAGATTAAGCGTGCTTAAGTTCACTATGGGGAAAGGTAAAGACTCACTGTTTGTAGGGATCAAACTGCCAGCCCTTCTGGTTAGCAGCTCAGATTTGTTGCTGCTATGCCATAACCTTGAAATGAGTGTATATCTCACCTTCTCACAGGAGAGCATTTGTGCTTGTGTGTTCAGGACTGAGTCTGTGGCTGAGAAGATGCTCACCAACTGGTTTGCTTTCCTGCTTCACAAGTTCTTGAAGGTAACTTGTTTGCAGCTCTTCCAGAAATACAACAGTACCTTGCAGCAGTTAAATGTCACTTTTGTCTGTATGAGATCTTGCACTTCTAATATGTATTTTGCCACAATAACACCAATTTATTGATCAAAATGATTATTAAGCTGATATTCTGATCTGTGACAGTTTTGGCAATAAAGGGAAGTTCTAGCACCCCCATATGGCAGTTTAAAAAACTACAGATGGACTTAGATACAGCAATGTGATGCATGTCAAATATCTAATATTTAGTAAATGTGACACACCAGCAGCTCTCTCTCACTATTCTCTCTCTCTCTCTCTCTCTACAGGAGTGTGCAGGTGAGCCTCTCTTCATGCTGTATTGTGCTATAAAGCAGCAGATGGAGAAAGGCCCTATAGACGCCATCACAGGAGAGGCCCGATACTCCCTCAGTGAAGACAAACTCATCCGACAGCAGATCGACTACAAGACGCTGGTCAGCATCACACACAATCAGCTCTCATATCTACCTGTGTTGATGTGTGTGTACTGCGTGTGTGTATAACCATACACTGAGGACAAATCTGTACCCAAAATCTGAGCAAAACATATTTTGGACACATCCTCATTTGTAAAAACACTATAAAAATATACGCAATAAAGTTCTTTACATTGTAAAAATGCAGAAAGTTTTCTGTTAGGGCAAGAGTGTGAGTTAGGGTTATTGTTTATAACTTGCTGTATATAAAAACAATAGACGTCTATAGAATGTCCCCATTTATATAGATAAATTTAATATTTTTAATATTTATTATGTATAATAATGTGTATAACAATGTAAACATGGTTTATGGGGACACTTACTGTGTCCTCAAACTAAATAGCTTAAAAAAAAAAATTTAAAAATAAATTAAAAAAGGTTTTTTGTGAGTGTTAGGTTTAGGGGTAGGGGTACAGTATAAAAACTATTACGTCTATAGAGAGTCCTTATAAACCACATATGCCAACATATGTGTGTGTGTTTGAAAGCAGACAGTCTGGCTGGTCTTCATTAGACTCCAGTACCCTGCTAAGGCTGAGATTGGGGTCCTGTAGAGGGTGTGAAATTAGTTTTCTCGGGCCAGGAAATGGCCTTTTCCAGAGCCATGCTCCACACATACAACTTCTCTGAGGGCTTGATCAGAGCTCCACTGAATTATGCCTCCTCATCCTCACCTGTTATCTTCCTCTCTCCTGCAGATCTTAAACTGCGTCAACCCAGAGAACGAGAACAGCCCAGAGATCCCAGTCAAGGTTCTGAACTGTGACACCATCACACAAGTCAAGGAGAAAATTCTGGATGCTGTGTATAAGAACATACCCTTTTCACAGAGACCCAAAGCCGTGGACATGGACCTGGGTGAGTCATTAACTAATTTAGGCTTGCACCTATTTTGTTTGGTTACATTAAAATGTTTTTTTTGACTTGAGCCAGTTAAGAAACCATCTAGAACGTTCTAGCAACCAAATGGCAATGCACTAACAATCACACAGAACACAGCAGTAACCGCATAGCAACACCATAGCAAACACTCCCCACACTCTAGCATCATGATTTGACCAGGTTCTGCATGGACAAGCACATCCCCTTTTTTTCATATAAAAATATATAAAACTCTGAAAAAAAAATTGCTTTTACAGAGAAAAATGAACCATATTTATTAATGTGTGTGTTACCCAGCTAAAAACTGACGACCAGCACAGAGAAACTGACTCCACTTTTCATTTGTGCCACACAAATGTCTATCTCACACACACACAACAGCCCCCCATCAGCAGTGCAAATCAGTCTTCCAGCACCTTCACCAGAGCAATCTCCTCCATGATGATGTTCTACAGAATCTCTGTAGCTTTCAAACTCTGTGTGTGTGTGTGTGTACAAACCCTATAAATCTATACTTTGTGGACAAATTTGTCCCCAGAAGTGAGCTGAATATCTAGGAGGAAAAATTAAGGTGGAGGGGGTTTCTTAATATATCTAAGCAAAGCCTCCTTTAGGGCACTTCATCATTTGTAAAATCGCAATAAAAATAAAGTAAATAACGTTTTTTAAATTGTAAAAATGCTAAATGTTTTCTGTTAGGGTTACTTTATAGTGTTTATAAATTGCTGTGGGTTAAACCAGTAGAATGTATGGAATGTCTCTATTTAGATAGATAAGTAAACGTGTGTATGGGTTGGTTTCTGCAGGCATCACCTGTGCATTTGGCAACCACGTAAACTAATAAAGGCCATTCAGCAGAGGAGAAAATCAATGATCACTCTCGCTCAGAGCTTGTCTGTATCCTATCAGCTCTCTTTAGCATTTAATTATACCCTACAGTGTGCACATACACACACACACACACACACTTCAAACCTGTTATTAAGACACACACTGCAGCTCCCTCAACTCAAACCAGATTGATTTACACCAGTGCTCTGAAGGAGTCTTTCAAACAGATGTTTGATTGTTTCTTTCAGAGTGGAGACAGGGACGAATGGCTCGCGTGGTCCTGCAGGATGAAGACATCACCACGAAGATCGAAAATGATTGGAAGAGACTCAACACACTTATGCATTATCAGGTATAAAAGTGGACACACACAAACACGTACATTATTCCATGGTGCCCTCTTCTGTCTAAGATGGTAGACATTAAAAGAGACTTAATATGGATTTCTTTCTTACTCATAATTATATATAGACATACTCAAAAACGTAAGCAAATGGTCCTACAGAAGTTAGACCAATCGTATTTATAGGTATTTGCATATTTAAAATGTAAAGATCCAATAGCAAAAACAGCATGTTCGATTCAAACACAGTGTCCTAACCAGGCAAAAAGGAATTGTATTTATTTAAAGGTAGGGTAGGCGATTTTAAAAAGGCTATAGATAGATATACCTTTAGATTGCTCTCCAAAGCCACGGCTCCTCCAACACACATGAACACATACATAGTCTGTGTGACTATACTGTACACAGTACATACTGTAACCAACAGTAACTATACTGTTCGCCAAAATACCATACTTACCGTCATTGTTACTACATTAAAAATGTGATGCCTTGATATTAGCTACCAATGTCATCAGAAACGCTGCAAATGAATGAAATGTTGAGTGTCTGATGGAGATCCTGTTTATTTGTTATGGTTTCACATTAGTAACAATAGCTGCACTTTTGGCTAAACTAAACACCGGCGGCCCGACCCAACTGACTGCCGCCTGCCTGTCTGCAGATTATGTCTCAAGGGCAAAAAAAGTTTGTGTTACTGATCTGTATGTCATGTCATGCTTCTGATAAATTATTACATTGTCCTCTAGGCAGCTGCAGACTACTGCAGATCTACTGCGCTGTGCAGAGAAATAATACATTTAGGGAGAAGTGAAAGAAAAGAGGAGAAAACAGAGAGCAGATCCCTAGACAACACTGCACTGTAATCCTTCACTTCTGTGTCCTCTACACAAGCGCCCTCACCTCTCTCCTGAACGTCTGTGGATATGCTAATCCCAGTCGCTCTTCGGGTTCCTCAGTAGTAAAAATAACAGACAGTATAATCAGCAGTTTTGTCCCGCTAATGTTTTGTACTGTGGCTTCGTGGACCTTTGGTCACCATGTTCTTCACTGATTGCTGATTTTGATTGCACGGGGCTGATTAGAGCGCAAGTCGTGAAGTTTTCATCAGTCAGAACACTAGTCAGAATGTTCTCTCCTTTCTCGTTCACTCTTGAAATCAGTGCAGCTCTTGACCTTGTGTCATGTAGTTTGAATGCCATTACGGAGCACTGGCGGTGTGTCCCTCAGGGGCCACCGTACTCCTTACATTTCCACTTTAAATAGTTAACAAACCAAATAAACAGAAGCTACCAGTAATGTGTTTGCTGACAGTTTTATTACCTGCAGTATCTCACAGGGAGCGTCACAGCAGTAGTTTTAAAGTGCTTTTCTTTAAATGAGAGTCTTCACATACTGTAGGAAAAAGCGAAATTGTTTTTAAATATTCTGCTCGCTAGGTTGTCTGAAAAACTTTAGGACCCTTGCTGAAAACACAGGACCTAAAACTGGGTAGTTAGTTCTTGGACTAGTCAAACATTCTGACCAACTACACAACTTTGTTTACCAACTAGTCAGTCATTTCTGACCAACAAGTTAACCAGCTAGTCAATTATTGCTGACCTACTAGTCAATTATTGCTGACCAATGAGTCAACGAACTAGTCAACCAATATCTGACCCACATTATTAGTCATCACAATAGTTTTCTTTTACGCACAACTTGCTCCAGCAGAAACAAACAACTTAATAAACACAAATGACTTGAATCTTCTGCTGTCTCATCAGGCTACTTGAATAGAAGCAGCTGTGTCTGTTTCTCTGCACGAGCTCGTGAGAGTAAGTGAGCTTTGTTGGCTCCAAAGGAAATGTAGATAAGCATCTCAAATGTTGTATATCATTGTATTACAAGCTCAGCATAGATCACTGCAGAGGTTAGGCAACCTTTCAGAGTTCTGACAGCGAACTTGCAAGCTGATAAGCGGCCCTGTTTATATAACTGCTTATAGATTATATAACTTTCCTACAGTGTATATGCACATCATATTCTGTCTGTAAGCGTTTAATGTGGAAAATAGCATGGCAAATTTATGCCTAAAACAGTAATAATGCCAATTCTGTTATTATTTACCCTAATGTTGTTGCAAAAGCATGTACGGTTTTGATTAGGATATTATATTCATGTATGACAGATATGAACCAGTGTTTATTATGTTTCAAAGGCTCTTGTATGGTTTCACGCTCATCAAACTAAGCATGGCTAAGCCTGAATATATCTCAAAGATGTGGAAGAATAAGGAACACGTTACTGATTCCTTCCCTGTCGCTTAGATGTAGTGTCTGAATTCCAGGTGTTTTAGCTCACGGATCGCCATCAGATAGAGCACAGGCAGAGGATTCAGACATACGTGAGGAAAAGGGGTCAGCTGTCGGTTTGATGCAGACGTTATCAGGAGGAAAACTCAGCTCTTATCACTCTCACACCCACCGGCGGCCCGACCCGCCTGACTGCCCGCCCGCCTGGCTGAGGATTATGTCTCAAGGGCAAATCCATCCATCCTCCATCATTCAGGCTTCATACGGGCAACCTCACTGCTGTGAGAGAGAAAGAAGAGGGCGTGTGTGAAAGAAGAGCAGAGCGTGTGGGGTAGAACCAAAAATACAATAAAACATGATCGTCAGAACGGTTGGGCAAACTTTCATGCGTTTGAATTTTAATTGGCTGACAGGATGTTGAACTGAAATGACAGGAAGTGAAAACTACTCGACTGCAATTTCATTGGTTCAACAGTTTTTAGGTTTCCATTCTGTAAGCCCTGCTTTGTTGTAGACTTCGGGTTTAATTAGAGTAAAATGTACTGAAGGATAGTTTATTAAACTACATATACCGTGGTATGAATTTTGAAATCCATCCAATTTCATTCTTTTTCGTTTTACTTGCTGCCTCAGTTTAAATTCAGAAATCAAATTGTAATTTGAAAGGCATTCGCAGTTCATGTCTGAGTGACGCACAGCTCTGGTCTTTAAGAAGGAGCTAGAAAGGAAAACATCGAAAAGAGAGAGAGACTGTTAAAGCAGGAATAAGAGAAACTGGTAATGATACAGACAGTAATAAAACCCTACCTGGTGTCATGCACCTGTGACAGGTGGAGGTGGAAAAAAACAGGAACTCAGAAGAGAGAGAGTGAGCAGAGGTTGTAGATAGAGGGAAAAAAAAGATGTTTGGGGGTGTGATGAGCCCGGTGACATCTCTGAGGTGATTTTGAGCTCTACCATCCTACGCACTTTTAAGTGGCTTTCCAGTCAGGCTATTAGCCTGGCCTGCAGTGAGGGTCAGCCTGAGAGAGACTTGATCTAATAGGGTTGGAGCTTATGGGGGTGTACAAAGGGTAAAGTAACACCATCATAGGTCCTGAGAATGGAGGAGGTGACAGAAGACTCCTTACTGCCCTCAGCCTGCAGAAGAGCTCACAAAGTGCTCATAGTCTGTCTTTTGAAGGACAGGGGGGTTTAAGTTCAAAATGATCTTAGTCTGAGGAATTTGACTTAAGCTACTTGTATGGAAGGCTTAAAGATGGGATTGTCGACCTCATTTGTTGACCTATACAAATCATTTTGTTAAACCTGTTAAAGGAATACATGTGATAGCATAATCATATGTGATTTCTCATCAGTCGGGATGTATAGCATAGTGGTTAGAGCAGGGTTGTAGGTTTAGGTAATTGTGTACCTCACAATTAATTATCAAGTAGTAGTTTATTAGACAACAGCTATTGGATTTTTAATACACATTTACTGGATTTGTTGTGTTACAGCTGAATATGAAAATTAAGATGGTCAACTTAAATGTGGACAGTGTAACAGTGGATGATGGTTTTGTCAGCTTGCTGAGGTTATGAGGTTTCTTTCATGTCCAGAACTCGGGCTGAGTTACTGGTCTCTGTTGGAGTAGAGCTCATTTCTTCAGGAGCTCCTGACAGTTCAGATTAATACTGAAGATCAGCGCTTGAACGCTCACAGAGCAGAAAGAGAGAAATGGAGACTTTTACTCTAATGTACAGAATTCTGGACTCCATTACCTCATCTGTCCTGATTTAATTCCTCTTTTCTATCTCCAAATTACTCACTTTCACTTCATCCTGTCAAATCTATATCTATAACCTGCCTTTGTATCAACATTTTACCAACAGATTTACTCTCTCTCTCTCTCTCTCTCTCTCTCTCTCTCTCTCTCTCTCTCTCTCTCTCTCTCTGGCTCTCTCTCTCTCTCTGGCTCGCTCTCTCTCTCTCTCTCTCTCTCTCTCTCTCTCTCTCTCTCTCTCTCTCTCTCTCTCTCTGGCTCTGTGTTTTCTGTATGTTTGTACTTGAATCCCTGCTAACCTTTAGGTTGTTAATTCTGCTGTGGGCTTCGTGGTGTTATTATTACTTTATTTGTTTTAACAGATATACCTTCATCCCTCTATGATGAAAAGTCGCCAAAATTTGCATGCAGGTTATTTCTGCATTTAGTGTCAATTATTGGATGGATTAGTGCTGCAGTTGCTTAGCAACAGACATATAAATATTTAAAATACAAAAACTCTGCTCTCTTGGTCAGTATGAGTTCTAATGCAGAACAAATTCTCCTCTCGTACCCGTGAGATCCAAACCTTGATGTCAGCTGTGTTACATCTGTGTTTAATTTCCTCCTCTCTGTTCTTGACGTGCATTTTGTCGCAGCTGTATTTTGTCGCATGTGCAAGATGCAGCAGTCAGTTAGTGACACTGTTGCATTATGTATTTAATAAGCTTCAATCACTCTCACTCTCTGCTCTGCTCAGGGCTGATTACTCGCTTTGAGTAGTGTGGAGTGACAGGAGTCTCACTGAAGGAGAGCTCATGTGCTGTCATATGTAAATATGGGTTTCTTCTCTAATCACCATCCCTCATTTGTTGGAAACTTGAGGGATGAAGTGGCGTGTACCCAAGAATAGGCTTGAACATGCGTTTGAGCCAAGAACACAGCATGGACACTTCTTCTTGCATTTATTTAACTAGGACAAATCTTTTTGAAGCATATAAGAATCGCTTCATTTTAAAACTGGGCTGAAACTCAACAATTACACACCGTTTTGTAATGGAACAGAACATTATTGGATACGTAATGATGGCTCGTGAAAATCTGTTCCACAAAAACCATTTAATTCTAAAGTAATAGCAGCATCTTAAATGGAGATTAACATTTTGGAAGTGCAACATCGCTTTGTTCTCAATACAAAGGGGCTGTGAAACTAAGAACTTTAAAGTGAAGGATTATGGGAAAGAGACTCACTGATTTGTTTCCTGTACAGGTTTCTGACCGCTGTGTGGTTGCTCTGGTACCCAAGCAGACGTCCTCCTACAACATACCACCCACAACAAGCATCTCCAGGACTTCCATCAGCAGATATGGTGAGTGACACCCTTATAATGATGAAGGCTTACAATGCCCTGTGACATAAGGAGGAGTAGATGGATCAATTTTTAAGAAAACAATTGAGAACTCTTGAACCTCAATATAAAAAGCAAAGTCAAAAAGCCAGTTACCTTGTTTGATAGTTGTTGTTTTTCTGTCTTCCAAAATGTGTGTGCATTCATTAGAGCAGCCTAAAAATATGAAAAAAGGGAATTTGGGCCAAAGAACCAGAAGTTATGATACTACTGTTTTCATAACTGTCTACTGTCTGGAGTTTTCAGTCTTTCCTGTTTGGCAGATAGGAACTGGTAGCTACATGCATATTTCCTGCATAGCCAACAGCTGCCTTGGGGTGTTACCAAGATGGCCACCACGTGAGGTGACTTGCCTTTAAGGGCTTTGGAAGATGCCGGTCGTGATCAGTGTGCAAACAAATCAGTAGTTTGAAGTCTATGTGACCATTGTTTCACAATATAGAGATCTGATGTAGCAGCCTGGTGCTCTGTTCCTTTAAATGATGGCTTTGACTGTGTGTGGTGTGCACACAAGCTCTATGCTGCAGTTTTGCTTTGCAGCCCGCAGGATGCCCAAGGAAGCCTTCAGGGTGCCAAGGAATGAGAGAGAGAGGTAGGATAAGAGCAAGAGAGAGAGGTGGTAATGTTTAGTGTGAAGCTCAATGATGCTCATTTCTCCACTGAGTGTGGATGCCACCCGTAATGGACACATTAGCTGCTTTCCCATAGTGTTGCTTGGAGGGAGCACCACAGGGCTTCTGTCAGGCCCGCTCTCATTTCCCATCATGCCGAGCTGTAGGCCACTCTCTGATTGCTAATTATGCACCACCAGTGTTGCTTTACACAGGCAAAAAATAAAATAAATGAGACACAGGGGCCAATGTTGAAACAGGGCCCCATGTGCTGTCACCTGGCAACAGTGCACAAACATTACCTGGCTTCAGTTTACTAGATTCATGCGACACTCAGCCCATATCGTCGTACTACACGATTTCTTTAATCAAAGCTTAAGGATATGTCTAATGAAAGAACGTAATTATCTTCTTTTATCATTTACAAACGTAATGACATATACAGTTCAGGGAAAACTTCAAAAGGCAGAATTCAAATCACAAAAGACATAAGCGGCGCGACAGTGTAAATGTTGACACATTTGAACAGCTATCTTTATTTGTTAGACGCTTTGTGTACCAGCTAACCTCATTTTTTTGTACCCTTCATCTTCCTGAATAAGGTTGCTAATAGTTTATGGGTTGCATCAATTTTACAACAAAAGCTTGTTGTGTATTTTAGGAAACTCATTAAATAAGGACAAAATGGTACAATTTTTCCTTTTTTGTGTGGTGGATACAAAGCAGCTGTCTCATCTGGCAGGGCCCCGGTGCCCATCAATCGTGGCATGGCACAGCTGGCACAGCTGTGACCAGACGCCTGCTGATTGATTCATATCAATTTAATGCTCAACAGTTAGCGGCTCGGACCAATTTAGCATGCCAGCACCCCTGGCTCAAAATAACACACTGTTCACATACCTCTGACTGGTGGAAGAGAGCATTGATCAAAACACACACACACAATGTTACACACCTGTGTTTGCATTGGTATGCGATTCTCTTCTGAACAACATTCTGTTTTTACAGCAAAATTATGTGAATGTGCATATTTAACCACCAGATAAACTTCCAAAGTCTACTCAGTCGTGATTGGTCAGTTATCAAGATTATCACGTCTTCGGAAACCAGGAAGTTCTTTTTGACCTTCCCATTAGAAGATCCGACTCCTAAGAGTTGCACATTTTAAATCATAGTACAATAATGAGCTGTATGCTTGTTTTTGCTTACAAAAATATGTAATTTTTGTGGTTAAAAAACAGTCGGTTGTTGAGCAAATACAAAACGTATCAGTCTTCTTACTTTACCCTGATTCACACCAGTAAGTTTATAGTAATGATTTATAGTTTGAGCCATTATGTTCGATTTCCTGAGAAATGTCAGCTAAACTTCAGCATGCATAAAGAAGTGTACGAAAAGTAACCTGCAATTTTAAGTTTTCAACAGAGATGGCGATAGAAAGGCAAAAATTGCAGACTGCAGCTTTAAAGCAAGTTTGTCTTATTTCCCGTGGTACATAAATCTTTCACCTTGTGTAAGTTACACACACATAAGCACTTCATACTTGTAATCCTTCAGTAGTAACACTGTATCAACGACCAAAAGGATTGTAAGTATGCAGTAGCTTAAGCTGGATTGAAACCACAATCCACTGTCTCCTGGACCTCCTGCTGCAAACACCATGATCACAGATGCACGCAAATCCCTTCACGAGTCTGCTTCTCCAGAGTCCTCCCAGGTGCCTCTGATCTGCTCAAAATTCTACTTCTGTCTCAAAATAGCCGAGGCTATTTGCCTTCCTTTGCTGTTTCACACCCCCTTTGAAGCCAGGTGACAGGCCAGAGAAAGAGCGATAGACTTTGAAAAGATGCAGGAGATTATGCCACCATTGTGAAAAGCCAATCTGGCCTCCCAAGAGAGCTTCAGCTGCTGTGAGGGAAAAAAAACGACACATCTAATTGAAGAAGTGAGCAAGAGACTGATTACTTGATACGACAGAGAGGAAAGGATGAGGTGGCAGGAGAGCTTAAGCCATTAGAAATCTTTAGATACATTGATTAGATCCTGCGATGCAGATGTTTAAATCGTATCTGCCACCAAATGAATCAGGACAAGTCAATTATGAATCCTTTTAAGAGGAGGCCAGAGAGCTTCAGCAAATCTCACTCAGTCTGGAAAGAACACAGAGGTGAATTCTCTGCAGAGAGAGGAAGCTAGAAAGAGATACACTGAGATATGTGAATATGAGATAAATGAAATGAGATATGAGATGAATGAAATGCGAGAAGCTTCTGTTCATCTGAAAAATGTCAGCATGGAAGTACGGCAGTGTAAGATGTTAATCCATGTTCTTTCTCTCTCGCTCTCTCAGATTCGACGTTCCGCTACACAGGCAGTCCAGACAGCCTGCGGTCCCGAGCTCCTATGATTACTCCTGACCTGGAGAGCGGAGTCAAGGTCTGGCACCTGGTGAAGAACCATGAGCATGGAGACCAGAAAGAGGGCGACCGCGGTAGCAAGATGGTGTCTGAGATCTACCTCACCCGCCTGCTCGCTACCAAGGTAACATCTATATAGAAATGCGTATTTCATGTGTAGTTTACATTCGGAATTTAAGAATTCAGGAATTCATAAGCATGTCCTAATATCTTCACGGCATGTCAGCATAGTACATAAACTATTTTTAAAGAAGGACTTTACTGAAGGTCCAGACAGAGGTCATGGACAATGGGCATGTAAAACTGCACTGTGACTGTTTTGGTGCAAGAAACATTTGCTAGAATATAGCTCCTAATTTTATTTGTTACTGTTTTTGTCTGTTTTATTTCTTAGGGTACGCTGCAAAAATTTGTTGACGACTTGTTTGAGACGCTCTTCAGCACGGTGCACAGAGGCAGTGCTCTTCCGCTGGCTATTAAATACATGTTCGACTTCCTGGATGAACAAGCGGACAAACACGGCATCCACGACACCGACGTCCGGCACACCTGGAAAAGCAACTGGTGAGAGAACACAGTCCAACACACAGCAGAATCTCCTGAACAACACTCACCTCGCAGTGCTGTCTTTAATCTCAGATCTGAGCTGTCTGTCTCTGTGTCTGTGTCTAGCCTTCCTCTGAGGTTCTGGGTAAACGTGATTAAGAATCCACAGTTCGTTTTCGACATCCATAAGAGCAGCATCACAGATGCGTGTTTGTCCGTGGTGGCCCAGACCTTCATGGACTCATGCTCCACATCGGAACACAGACTGGGCAAAGACTCGCCCTCTAATAAGCTGCTGTATGCTAAAGATATCCCCAACTACAAGAACTGGGTAGAAAGGTAAACTAATCAAAGGTCTAATGCATATTAAGTGATATTTTTTCAGTTTTTCATAATATTTGTATATACAAACATAATGCCATGGTTCTTTGCCTCTCTTAAAATGTCAGTAATTTAATAGTACCAACAAGCTCCCATACAATGTTGATTTTTTTATATTGAGTGTCGCCCCCTGGCTGTCTCTGCAGGTACTACGCTGACATCAGCAGACTGCCAGCCATCTCCGATCAGGACATGAATGCGTATTTGGCTGAACAGGCGCGACTTCACTCGCATGAATTTAACATGCTCAGCGCCCTCAACGAGATTTACTCCTACATTAGCAAGTACAGCGAAGAGGTGAGGTGAAATTTAACACACAAGTTTCCTCAATAACAAGAGCTAAAGCTTCTAGACCAGTTAAGCAAAGGATTTATGTTTTTATTATTTACATTTTTTTATTTAACTATTGCTAAATTCTAGTCTCAGGTTTAGGCTTCGACATTTCCGTCATAAAAATAAAACAATTCTGTCATCATTTACTCAAGCGGCCAACAGCCTGCCCAACATCTCCTTTTGTCAAAGATACAGGTTTGAAACTGTATCTATCCTAAACTGTATCTAAATTTGAGTACACTATCTCTACATGTTCATAACTGGTAGAATTGCTTCATAAATCATAAATATTCCAGATCAATACAGCCATATTGTAGAATAACACACACTCAGAGACTCGAGGGGTTTCACAGAATGGTGTAATCTTTAAACTGTCTCCAAAACCAGAGGCTGTAAACTCCTTTCACACACACACAGGGAATGAGAAGTGGCCAGAAGAGGAAGAGTATGAATAGAGCTCTGATGAGGAAGATTAAACACAGTTAGAGCACTGACAGCCACTCCGACACAAAGAGCTGTAGAGTAGGACCCTCGATGGAGATGTTCCAGCCGTGATGGCAGCTCCACTCAGGGGAGCCATTAGTCTGACCTTTACTTTGCAAAGCGTTTAGGAGAGCGCCCAGAGCCTGGAGACACAACTCTGCCTTCAGCCTCTCCTCTCTCATGTAAATCTCTCTTTACTTGTTTGTCTGTTTCTTCTCACATCCCCCCCATCTGTCTTTTTTTGTTGTTGTTGCTTTAAATTCTGCACTCAGACATTTTTCAGTAGTGTAGACCAGCCACTGTTAAGCTTTCTGACCCAGACACCCTCCATACCATGTCACATCCAAATCACGGCTCACCAACAGGAAAACACCAGAATTGATTGGTTATCGGTTGATAGTTCTAAGAAATACATTTATAAAACCTAAAAGTGCCCAGAATGTCCTTTTGTTTTCAGAATCGAATGTCTGGGTCGCTGGTGTGTGGCGGAAAAAGCCGTACCTGCGCTAATTCATTACACGATGCAAATAGGACAACTAAAAATAATTATCTCTGTCAGCCTTTTAGAGAACTTAACCTGATGAGAGAGAGAAAGAGAGAAAGTGTTTCTGCAGTTATGCTGAAATGCATGAAATATGCACATGCTGCTTGTTAAGTACATGATCATTCTGTGAACTAACAGTGACTCTGAGCAGCTGAAGGTGTGTTGACCCGCCATGTAGATACAAATGCTGTGTGGAGCCGGGCAGATGTGGACCCAACTTGGCTCAAATGAAAGGCATCCTGGGAAAACCAGAGTGCTGATGCAAGACTAATAGCCATTTACAAATTATAGGTTGTAACAACGTTTCCCTAACATTTCTATTAAGTGACAAAAACATTAAAATGTTGTTTTGGAAGTGCCAGGAACATTCAGAATGAATAACATTTTTTATATATATGATATAACATTAAAAAGTTCTACTAACGTTACTGCAAGAATGCTTTTTGCCAACTTTGAGCCAACATTCTGAGAACGTTCCCTGTTAGCTAATCATTCTGCGTTTGCTATTCATAATTTCTGCATAGTTGATAGCTTTCGTATTGGACTTTTATGCATAAGTGCTTAAGTTTGTTTGCCTTAAGAGTTACTTTTAATTTTAATAGCTTAATTGTTTGATGGGGTATGCTGAACACAGATCAGTGTTCAGCATTATCTCTTTACCTCACCCTGATTCCCAACGTTAAGTTTATAATAATGATTTATAGTTTGAGCTGTCGGGTCAGATTTCCTAGGGAATCTTGCTTTGGCTTTATGTGACTTGCATAATGAAAAGTATGTGAAATAACCTGCAATGTTATGTTTCAAACAGAGGTGGCGGTAGAGAGGCAAACAGATTGCAGCTTTAATGAAGCCTCATTTTGGCTCACTGGATGTGCCCGTATCGATTCAATTTCCCTGTTTTCACTGTTTGATGTGCAAATTAGTAGCAGACCACAGTCACGATGTCACTTCCCCTGGCATTCCACTGACATCACAGTCAGACATTATGACACGAGCACAGAGAGAGCGATCCCATCCGCCCGCCCTTCTCAGCATGTTTCGACATTTTTGACTGCTATGTTTTAAAAAAGCACGCACCGATAGAAATGAGATGTGGCACTCCACAGTGTGGGTCGAACTCGAAAGCTATATTTTCCTTTTTAATGAAATATTCATGAAATAAAGTCTCAGGCAATTTTTCTGACAGAAGCTGAAAATTGGCCCATGTCTGATATCACAGAGAGCAGTAACTGGCCTGTGATAATTAGATACTGAGTCTGAGGAACGTGTCCCATGTTTAATGATAAGTTTTGTGAAATGCGCAATTTATTTTCTGGAGGCTGTAAAAATTTTTAAAATATAATCTTTAGGGCTGACTGCAACACAGTGTTGTTTCGCGAGTGATTAAATCTTTTGTTTGTTTATAGAGTACTCATCTTTGTTGGTAGCCGTTGTAATTTCCATCATTTGTTGCCAAGAAAGTATCTGTTATTGGAGAAAGAGTGGATAGACATAGTTCACTAAATGTGAAAAAGTAATGGAAAAGTAGTGAGTTTAAATTCTCAACAGGTATTATAGTATTTGTAGTTTAATTAATATTTTGACATTTTTAACCCTCTGTTCTGAGATCAGATTTAAATGCGGTATAAGTATTTCAAAGCTGAATTGTCCGTCTTTCATTATGTTATAATGTGCACATTAGCAAATGTGACATTACCAACCCTTTACTCTAGTTAGATCAATTATAATGACAGAATGATTAACACATCGCTTTTTTCTTCTCCCAGATCACAGCTGCATTAGAACAGGATGAGGCTGCCAAGAAGCAACGACTGGCCTACAAAGTGGAACAGCTTATCGGTGCCATGTCATTGGAGAGCTGAGAGAAAGACCAAGCTGGATCAAAGGATGCAGGACCTTCTCTGAACCGTCATCCAAAGCTTCTTTGCAAGAAAGTGAGCTACACTGGCTAAAGACCTTACACCACAATAGCTGGTGCTTTTTCTACAGTTTTGTAAAGAGGTTACCTTTTCAAGACCAATGGACAACTCTTCAATGAAAGCTGGTCACATGGTTTTTATCTTGTGAAGGGAATCAGGTGCGGAAACTACAGAGTTTTATGCTTGAAACTTCTAGGTTTGTTTTTAAAAAGCATAGTGGGCTGAGCAGCTTCCTGGACTCAGTTTTGTGTGTTTTTGTTTGTTTTTGTTTGGCTGATCGGTTTGATTTGTGTAGCACGGATAAATGCCAGAAATCCCTTACGTATTCTGGATCCCGAAGAGACGCTGATACTCGAAAATCTGCTTGTTAAAACCATTCACAGAGGATTCCACGGGAAACGGACTTCCACTGCCTCTCCATGATGACCCAGTTGATGGCTTTTACTTCCAAAATGTTATTTTTCTACATGAGTGCTTTTGAGTTTTGTTGCAGTTGCCTCTTGAGTCTTGTGCATAATGACACTAGTATAGTTCATCGATTTCAGCGTGACAAACCTTCTGTCCCTGGAAAGCAGTGGCTGCTAGCAACACATATGAGCATGTCGACACGCTAGTACAAACATATGAGTCTCTCTGGCTTTAGAGACCACAGAGAACTTTCAGATCATCTCATAAGTGAAAGTCCAATGTAATGGAGCCAGAGTTCAACCAGCACGTCTCTTTACCCCAAGCTCTTTTGTTGATGGTGACAGACCAGAAACCAGCGTCAAACTGAATGAACAAACTGTGCTACGGTCTCTCTGTGCATATACGTCCTGTTTTCTACATGTAAGTGTATGTGAATGTACAAACCTTACTCTATTTTGTCTTCGCAATTTTTTTTGCTTTTCTAAAAACGGGAGTCAGTTGAGCTGTTCTCCATGGCACGTCCTGAGAAACTGATACGCTCAGTGTAAAGTCCTTCTTCTCCATGACGCCAAACTCTCCTCCGCAGACAGCGACGAGTCAACTTAAATCGCAGATGGGGAGTCCCCACCTTCCCTTTCAAATGAATGGACTTACTTGAGATCATCTTACCAGAGAGTGTTAATTATTATGTATGGTCCAATGTGTGTGTAGTCTGCATGCATTATACAGTACCTCATATTTAAAAAAAAGAAAAAGTATGTCTCCATTCCCATGTACTCCTACATTCAAGTGCCAAGAGGTCACATGACATGCAGTTGACTCAGAGGATGGCTAATGATGTAATATACCATGTCACTTCCTTTGTGCACACTTAGTGCTACCCAGTCTGGACTGGTCAGGAATAAGTGCCAAAAAATCACTTCAAATTATTTGTGCACTTGTCGGTTAAGGCTCTGTAAAGGGAACTAAACCTTCGAAGGTCAATGACAAAGATCCATATGGGGCGAGCACTCTCACCACTTGCAAATTCAGGTACGAAAACATTGTAGGATTGTAAAGATTTGTAAAATACTTCAGATGACGGAAAACTTGATAGATTTGGTGTTTTTTTCGTCTGCTTTTATTTTGGCTCGTCTGACATGAAATATGTCAACAGAAAGCATGAACAGATAAGAACGTAGCTTTCATTTATAATGCATGATGGGAGGTAGAGTTGTTTTTCAAGATCATACTAACCAAAATAGACAAGGTCCTTCAGGTCGGAGTCAGCGTAGGTTCACAGAGGTATGAAGAGAGATGCTGGAGCTCAGACCAGACTCACATGATTCTCTTTACAGTTGGTTTAAACAAACCTCAAACTCTGTTCACACGTACGGCTTCGTTCCACAGTATATCCAATGCAGTATGAGGCTTTCAAAGCAGTATGTTGTTTTTATCTAATGGAGACGTCTCAAATGCCTTTTGTTGTTTTCCCCTGTGGCCTTAGAGCATTTTTTTTGCATTGTTTTATTCTTGTTTGTTAGCTGCGTTTGAGACCAATCAGATGATGGAGGAGGTTGGTCAAACCATGGCCTCTCTCCGACGGCAGGTTGGTGGTGTCTCGTGGAAGATTCCAGAAGCATAGAAATGAGATGGGAGACAGACCCCTTTAGCTTCAGCTTTCTCCTGCTGCTTTGAAGCTCGGCTTTGATCTCAACTAGTCGTGTGCACAGTGTGATCAGGAGATAAAAAACACACACATCAAAAATAGGAACCAGTGCAAAGAGATTACAAATGAAGAGCGTTATGACTGACAGTGAATTGATCTGTGATGGTATGGAAAATACCATAATAATATTATTGAATTTTACTCTTCCTGAATAGCCACATATTTCTTCACCATCAACACACTGTATAGTCACTGTATATTATGTGGCTTATTCACTGCGAGAAAAACAGCATTTCTTAATCAGTGTTTGTGTCCTGTTTTCCATTTAAACATCATGTTAATGAAACATGAAAAAGTTGGTTTGAGAAGCAAAATTACTTGTTTTAAAAACATTTCTTGTCCAGTAGGTACATTTTTTATTCTTCGTTTGTTCTAAATGTAACTAGAAAGTTACATTTTGGTGTGACATACTTAAAAACAACAAAAAACGAATAAAGTGGACTATGGGGTAATTAAAACGTACATAATTTGTGGTATGTTATCTCACATGTATTCCCCTAATTTAAGAATAGCTAGAAAACCAGACGAAAACACTGATGAAGAAATAGTTTTTGCTGTGTTTTTTCATTGACATGAAAGTCATCTTTCATGTCAATGACATGAAGGATATGATCAAGCTTCCCAAAATGTATTATCCACAGTCTTCCCTGTTTTACATTCATCAGTGCTCATCCGGCTCTCCGAACGAAAAGAGTCACTCAGAGACCTTCTGTTCACCCTGATGCCCTTGTAGTTTTTCCCAGGATGTGGCTCAAACCCTTTATAATGTTAATGTCAACCCTGTTGCTGCCACATTAGTAGAGGAGGTACGACTCTCCTGCCTGTGCAGAAATTCAGAGAACGATTGGAATTTCTCTGTCCTGGAATTTTGTGGCTCAGGAAATTGCACTTTGTTGAGAGATATTCAGTATCTCAATGCTGAATTCTCTTTATAAAACATTTGATCCCCACAGAAAAAGTTCATTATAATTTTTATTGCGCTATTCTGCAGAGCAGAATAAAATCTGACAGCACTGGGCAGCTTTCCGAAATATCAGCAGTCAACTAAGGCAGTCGCTGATTTTATATTTGGCACGAGAGTCTTTAAATCAATTTTGTGCACTTTTATCTTTTTAGTTCTGTGATGAAACAGCATGCTACAAACAAGTGAAATATATTCATATTCTCTTCATAACACTAATTATCTTACATTGTTCAAAGAAAACAAAATCGAATGAAAGGCTTTTGTAGTCACCTAACAGCTGAATAACCTTCCATTTTCAATCACCCCGAATTATAAACAAATCTCTCTTTGTAGACACTGGAGTTCTGTAACATAGTACATAGAAATAATAATGACCTCGATAATAATAACACTTATGGGTGTCTGTTCTTGTTTTTTAAGTGTTGTGAAAATTGTAAGAGAGTTAAATATTTAAAAAAGAAAAAAGTTGTTCTTGTTTTTTTTATTGATTTTGTTTTATTACTGTGTACCTATGTAAATATGAAGCACACCTATTTTGCAAGCCAAGGATTCACTTTGTACTGTTGTTATATATAAATAAAATTTACTGGTTAAAATTGGATTTACGTCTTTTATTTGACGTACAGTATTATACTCGGAAAACAGAGTTTTAGTGGCGTTACTCGAAACAGAATGATTTCAGTCATCCACAGATTCTTCTCGCTTGGTTGAGGTTAATCTAGAGATGAATTTAAACCCCCAACATCAATAAACTCTCGCTGCGTAACAAGGTAACCGATGGAGCTTAAACAGGCCGGTGCGGCAGTCTTTCCACATGGCCATTATCCCTAGCTGGACGTTTCTCTCACACCACTCTCAGACAAATTACATTACAGTGGTAATGGACCGGTTATGGTAATGGTTTGGTCAGCCATGCAGAATGCTCCCAGAGAAACTGAGGTGGATGCGCTGGGTTTAAATCAATAAAGATATCAAGTTTGGGTGAGAAAACCACCAAACACACCCTAAGACACGTTTTACAACTTAATTCTCTGCCATGTGGATTTATTCATTGCAACCTTGAGCCACTGGGCTGTTTATGAACATAAAATACATTGCTGACCTTTGAGGTGACCCTCTCTTGTAAGCACACGTACAGATTTACATCAGACATCTGTTAAAGAGCGCGTCTTGAAAAGTGCGGCCTTAGCCGTGAGTATATTTACAACAAAACACAAGCTCTTGTACCTTACTGCTTAAATGTTAATGCATCACACAAGGAGTGGGTTCATTAGAAGTTCATGGTCAATATTATCCATATAATGAAAGTGAATGAGGTCCTTCTAACTCGTGTTCAATTCGAACTCCTCTGAAGCTACTCAACAGCTTTAAGAAACAGAAAAAACACCACAGAAGAACCAAAGCAATTCATATTGTCTTCAGAAGTTCTTCAGAAGTGCATCCATCCAAACTAACTCTCATTTTATGGAATCATCTGTGGAACTTGGAGCTATATAATGGAGTTCATACTTGTGAAAAATAGTGTTGGTGTTCTCTTTTTGCTCTCGTCTCCATACGTAAAGGAACCGATCAAAGTCAGATTTGAAGGAATTTGAGGAGGCATGAGCAAGGAAACATTGGTGTATCCCATACAAAAGTGTTTTTTGTTTCCGCCTACCATCCTTGCACCATTCCCTTACATCCTAATGGGGTGGAGCTAAGAAAGGAAAAACTGAGAAGCATCCTGTGAGTATGATGACAATTTTTTTGGGGGGTGAACAGTCTCTTTAAGAAACCTGATGGGGACACCAGCATTTTAAGCTAGGAAACCACCAAAACAACATACTGTACAGCATGTTGTTTTCTAGTACAGACTTCACTAAGGCTGTTAAAGAACATGTCGTCTGTTCCTAAATGGCTGAGCAACCTGTGAGAAAATGTCTGCTGGTCGATTCGGTTTTTCAATCTATCTGTCATCTATGCTTATTCATCAAGTCAATATTAGCTGCCATGGTGAAGATTGTTCACTGGTCAAATTAGCTGGTCAAAGAAAGAGGGATCCAGAACAGTCCGGCAGGCTCAAAGAGTCACCATCAACCACAGTCATCAATAATAAAACAGGCTGCGTGTAATAGCTGATCATAAATATTTTACCACATTCCCGGCCGAGACCTCTGATCACCATTGAGGTGCTGCCCAAGGCAGCAGAGCGGGTTTTAGTGCTAACTTCATTAGCCGTGAAGCTGCTCTGTGAATGCTAATAGCTTGTCGATGTGTTTTGACACGGGAATATGAGCAACTTTCCATACTAAGTTAAGAATGTTCATTAAAGGCCGGGCTTGAATAAGTTTAACTGGCAATAATATCCATTTAAAATGGCAATTCCTTAACAGACTAATGTACAAGCACATGTATAATGTTTATTGTACGGTCTTCGATCAAAAATACGGATCTTAAGTGTCTATGCATCGACTAGCAGAGATTGTATGTAATTAAAGTTGATTGATTGTTAAATGCACGTCAAATGGCTGTGATGGCTTAGCATAAACTTGCAAAACTTGCATAGCCTCGCCAACAGAACTTTTTTGAGGATGACAATGCAGTGTATTGATTTTAGTGAAGGTCGATGCCAAATTTCACAAGAACAAAAACTACGTTGTGAGAGAAATACAGTCTGTTTCAAAAGTCACAGAATTCACACCTTTATTTGGTCCTTGGAAATTTGTGAATATTGCCAATAAATCGAATATTAAAATATTGCACATATGGTACGAAAAACGTACATTTAAAAACAGAAATACGTTGCCATTTTACATACTGTATTTCCATGTTCCAATATTACATTCTCAGTTAAATATTTCTGTGTGTACGCTTTTTAATAACATACCGCCAAATTAATCATTTGTTCTAATCCTCCAGTAAAACTGAACCAAACAAGAGGCGTCGAGATGGACACTGCTGTCATCCACAGACTGCTACACGTAGCAGACGGTCTAATCCTGACAGCTAGTCACCACATCTCCTGAGGTTAGTTACAGAACTAAAGCCTCAAAGAGTTGTCCCCACGACTGCCTGACAGAGGAAGATAGAGAGAACCGGGGAGAAATCATGAGGGCAACTGGGAGTTAAACCGGGCTGGAGACACAGAACCTGAATGAGAGGTGTGGCTAACAGTCAGAGGAGAACGCAAGAACGATCAGGCAAGAACTGGGAATAATGAACTAATGGTAAAACCAAAAACTAAAGAAATGATGTCACCGGAGGAAGTATGGCAATAGAAATGAGGATGAAGTGTTTAAACAGAGAATGTTGTCAATAATCAGATCCTGAATGAAAGTTTAAAGGTATCCGAGGTGAGGTTCTGACTCGGTGCCGGAGATTAAAGGCGGGCAGGAAGAATGGCTATGGATATAGAGGGCAGCTCGGCCGCAGGTGATTGGAGGAGAGTGACGTGGGGATAGTGGCATGTGTGAAGATGATTTGAAGTAAAATTGGTGAGGGAGAGCAAACGTCAGCATGAAACCGTCGTCTGCGTGTCAAAGTAGAGTTATTTATAGCGTGATGGTCTGCTCGTCCGATCTGTCTGTCATTTTCTCTCTTTCTGTCTCTCTTCCGCTCTTCTCTGAAGCTGGCAGAGGAAGGCGTGCAAGGATCTTGGTAGGGCTTCTTTAATGTCCAAACAAATGCACACATTATTATTTTATATGATATATTATGCAGATTATTAACATTGTGCCTGAAATGTATCAGTTTTAATACTAATTAAATTATATAGTATAAATTATACTAATATACTTCAAGTTACATGTGTAATTTATGGGCCTGTAGTGACTTCAACAATCCCACACTAACGTCACTGGCTGAGGTACTGTTGCTGTGTTGGGATGCTCAAACAAACAGATAAATGTTTTGGTAGTGCATAGCGTTTTTTATGTAGTATGTAGTACGTAAATACGTAGCATTTACACTGTTCTGTAAAAAAAAAAAAACACAAAATTGTTTGTTTCCAGTTGTATGCTTATTAAGCTGGGAAATGATAACGTGTTTCAACAGAAAAAAATTAAACATTTTACCTTTAAATCAAAGAATGACTAAATTATTTTTGACGGTAATTGACAGCATACCACAGCTTCTGTCGACTGAGCTTCTTTTGAACCCAGAACATTTCTTTACAGCACGTTGGTCTTTATTCTACGTTGTCAGATCGACTGAGCATCTGTGAAGTTTTTCCTGGTTTTACATTCCTCTCGTCTTACCAGGCCTGTAATCCATTTTAGTAGCACATGAGCTCCACTGTCAGTCTCCACTGTACCAGTGAGATGTTGAGAGCCGCCTCTCATTCCTTCCCAACGGAGACGGAGCGAGTGCAGTAAACAAATGCAGAGCACTTCCGTGGCCCTCAGCGGCACCTCACACTCCCACAACATCTGGATTGAGCTGTAGAAGCATCAGCGGTGCTTCTGAGTGTGTAAGTTCATGTGCTTATTGGTCCATTAGTACCCATTCTTATGCATACTTCATGTGTATATACTGTTTATGGAAATGTCTAGTGCTTGCATTCATTTGAGAGCATCATCTAAATTCAGTTTCATTAGTACACACACTGAGAGATTCAAGCTACAGATTTGATCAGTGTGGGTGAGAATCGAACCCACAACCTTTGTGCTGCTAACGCAATACCAACTGAGGTACAGGAACACTACAAAAGCTACCACGGTAACCATAGTTTCCGCCAGAGTAACCACTGTAGAAGTGAGGTAAGCTCCTGTTAGCAACATTATAATAATCATAATCATAATGATGGTGATGAAATTAGAGAATCATTCCTAGAGTGTCTTACACTGTCAGTGATAACCCATATAAAAAAAATCACCCATTTTGGCAATAACAACTGCACTAACTTGGTGGGAATACAGCTAACATGGCAAATGATCATAAGTCCTAAGGAGCAGGTTTGCCCCATTCTGTATCCCTGTTGCATGGCAATCATATTTCTCCATGTTGTTTCTTATTAGCGTCAAATCTGTATGGCTTAGAAGAGAGCATTTAGTATTCCTTTAATCTCTTTCTGTTATACACACTGATCTCAGATCAGATCATCTGCACGTCTTTGGGGTGCCTTCGACTCAGCAACCAGCCTGCAAATACACAATTATGCAAAAACACAAATTTATTAACGAATGTGTGAGACAGTGACAAGATGTATCGATGTTTCCCGAACTGCATTTATTCTGTCAATATCCAACAGCACAAACTCAAGAAGCATTCACGAGTATTTTAGTTATTGATCGCAGTCGTCTCAAATATCTATATTGAATATAAAAGCACTAGCTAGTTTACACTGACAGTCAGCTGCTGATCATAAACTATATTCCTCATGAGCTGTGTCCACTCTTAACAACTCAAGTCTAGTTTCCCACTAACAAACCAGTTTAAGTAACAAAAATATTAAAACAATATTATGTAAGAGTTCTAGGAACATTAAAAATGTCATTTCTTGAACGTTGTATTAATGTTTTTGCTTGGTTATAAACTTTTTTATTCTGTAACGTTTTTAAAACATTTTTAAATACCTCAGACTGTTGTATAGCTTCAGAACATTCACTAGACTGGGAAGTCATATGGACTACTGAAATTGTGCTTGAATATCTCTGCATGGCTTTATGGGAAAGAACAGCGGGAACAAACCAAACATCTCCCAGTCTTTTAATTACACATGAATGGTGTAAAAGTACATTAACAGTAACTTTATGTACCGCCTGAAGGGTTTAGTTTAGCTTAGAGACAACAATGGTAAACAATGTGTATATGTCTCCTAGTGCACGAGCTCTGTTTTTTATTTCAAAATACCATCTCTCTCTTTCTCTCTCTCTCGCTGTTTCTCTTCCTCCACTTCCTTGAATCCATTGTCCAGGTTGAAGTGTGTCTGGGTTGGTAGGGTTTGCTTTTGCCGCAGTTCTTTGAGAATTATTAAAGGCATAATCCAGAGTTACTGCCGGATAAATATTTGATGCACAGAACCTGAGAGTCAGCGTGCAAACCTAGAGCAAATACATCAGAAACAACACACACACACGTACAACAACTCCAAAAGCATCTTTGTGCACGTCCTATAGCATCTACACAGGGATTATTACATTGCTATAGAGGTTCATTATTGTTAAACTAGTTTAATTCATACCTGTTTAATCTAAAAGACCATGTTGAGCACTGTGTTGTTGAGTAAGATTTATGTTCATAAGTTTTTATCATTTGAAAGTAATTATCATATAAATATGTAATTAAAAAATGTAATCTTGTTTGAGGAGTCTCTGTCTGACCATTAGGGGGCGCCATAACATCATGATTCAGATTGTGCTGTACAGTGCACGCTGTAAACAGGTCTTATGCTGCCATCTAGTGGCTGAAATCAGAACTAAAATGACTCTAAATTTCTAGCAAGGCCTGATGTTGAAAAATGCAGATAAATTGAGGGCGTAGAAGGAAATATTGGTCCTTGCAAAGGAATTAAAGCATTGGAATATGCAATGGAAAAAGGACACACACAAAATGTGTCTGTGTAGGACAATGCAGATCAGCGGGAGAAGTGTTTCGTTGTTAAATTAGAATATATTTGCTGAACAACGGTGGAAAAGGAAACGTAGTTTAAGTAATATTTTAAACAGAGGTTTGCAAGCTTAAAAACAGGACACAGAGGTAACCAAAAAGCAGAGTAAAATGAAAAGCTGTTGAGTGTATTGAATATAATTTTATCAGATTACTATTGGAGTGAAAGCTTTTCCTCGCAGGCAAAATGCTTGTGTCAGAAATCATTTAAATTTAAGCATGACAGGCCAACAGTATGACTTCAGTTTAGATGTGATTCTGATAACAAATATAATGAAAGCCATCTGCATGCCTACCACAATAGATCAATCTCACAAGCTTTCGCAGGCTGAACCACATTCACCCTGATCCAGCCTTTTCCAACACACTCGTTTTTAAAAGATTTACTGTAAAATATATATTCCATAACCCTGATATGCTCTACAACACTGTCAGCTCATGCTAGCACACAAACAATTGAATGTACAATGAAAAAATTCCCAATTCTCAATTTTCTTCCAGCTCTGTTCTGTCTGAGTTATTGTGTCACATGGAGGGAGAATGAGAGAAAGAACAGAATGAAAAGAACAACACATGATGAGAAATAACATCCGTATGTGCATGAAAGGCATTTTGGGTAGTGGGTTTGAGTGAAAAGCATTTTGCTGGGAAATGGGGGTTAGGAATTACTCTTTATTCTTACTGATTAGGGCTCACTGAAGAGTAACTGTATGTTAATGTGTTAAAGGGGTTTCACTGAGAGGTTTAAATGTTCACTATAAATCACTCTAATATGTCTGCCGAGCCGCCCAGTCAGTACCAGTTAGGACTGGTCATGTGCCGAGTTCTGTCCTCTTCAAGCCAGTGGAATGTAGTTAGAGTCGAGTTTAGAGAGAGCGAGATGAGAAATGAGATGATGATGTAATGAAGGATGTGGTTAAGCTCACATAAGAAGCAGAACATGACAGATAAATGGTGTGTTTGGCTCCCACACATCCACATTAGTATGGAAGGAACCCAGTAAAAGATAAGTGTTTCCTGTGTGATCTCTGTTCACTTGTACTGCTGTTGTACTCCAGGTTTCCTTTGTTTGCATTGTGGCACCAAGAAAAGTTAAGCCACACGTTAAGTTGTTTGTTGAGATGCAGTCGGTTTAAAACTGGTTTTAAATCATAAAATGGAAATTCTGTCCTTGTTACATTATCATTTTTGTTTACCTGCAGTGAGCTCAAAGAACAAGCAAGTTCAATTTGAAAAAACTGATCAACCAAATTAGTTGATAACTTTTTTCCACAAACTGGACTGAAAAATTAATTGACTTTTCATTCTTGTGTTGCAGTGAATCACATTAACTGTTTTCCCAAGCTTGAAAACCAGAAAGTATAAATATTTTGTTAAATATTTTATTATTTAAACTCTATTAAACTACTGTTTTATGTTTCATTTGAAAGGTTTACTCTTATTTATGAAAATGACATCCAGACATTTTTAATGTGGCTTAATATATTTTGGGGAAAATGTATTAATCGCATGTGCACATATATGAAATACATGCATGTTTTCATATTCCTGTAGTCAATGTTTTGTTTCTCATACTGTAAAGGTTTCACATACGTTTGGGTGTGGTGGTTTTATTAGCACATGAAGAGTTTTCCCATGAGATAACCGCTGAAGTCCAACATCTGCACACACTCCACTCAGACAACAAGACGGAGAGCAGAAAAATGAGAAGGAATTCAGAATAAATGGAGGGGATTTTGGATGGAGGGTAAGAGGACAAGTGTTGTGTTCTGGAGTATTAACTGCAGCTCACTAGTCATTTATTCTGATCAGCTGTAAATGATTAGAGACAAGCGATCGATCGTTCATGATGTCTATACTGTATGTGGTCTACAATATCTGCTGGCTGGTAGTGACAATTACTGGCACAATGTTATCAGCTTTAACACAAACGCAGATAAAAATCCACTTGGTCTGAGTTTGTTTTGTCAAGCCAAAGTGCTCAAATTTTGCCTTTAATATTTTATTATTTTATTTTGCATAAGCAGTAAATCTTCTCGTATCATTGAATATTTATAAAGCAGACATACATTTACACTAATTAGTAAAGGTAAGAATATCCAAGATTGTATAATTTCTCCCTTTTCCACCAGGATTCCCTGTCAGTTTTCCCACATTCAGAAGTGTCCCATTGCTCTCCATCTTTGGTTGCGGTTTTTTCAGAATCTCCTTTTCCATGTTTCCTAGAGCGAGGCAGAGGACAATTCCACTCTAATACATCATGGAAAAAATCTCAACTAGGTATGTGGAATTTCATTTCCATAAAACAGAATAAAAGAATGCTTTTCTCAGTGCAACAGAATGAGCGTGGGACAGTATGACCGCTTTTCCATTGAAAGTCCAGGGTCATCTCCCAGAGTGAGGGCTACATGGAGTTTAATGACAGGGGGTCGGTCTGCACACAATGAATGAGGGGAAGCATGCAATGGTTGGACAGGAAGAAGGTTGTTCTGGATTTCACACTGGGCAGAACAGGGGCTCCCTGTATTGTTTCCTGCTTTCCTGGCCAAAGCGAATCCAGTCTCAGGCTTATGGACTGTTTCTTTAGGAATGCTGTCCAGATCCCTGTGAGCTCCTCAGTATCCACCTATTTTTATTTGGGAACTCGATTCTCACCTCCTGAGTTTGCTGACAGACATCTGCTGTTGAAATGCTTGTTTTAAACCGCTAGTAATCTCCCATAATTCCACGGATTACTCTGAACAGCTGTCTCTCACCGCATTTCCGTTTGCCCTGATATTTGTTTGTCTTTTTTTGTATTTCTGTTTCATTTTTTGGGTTTTTCATGTCCCTGTTAATAATAACAATGTCACATTTGGCTCACATTCGATCACTGATTTTGATTGGACAGACTTGAAAGAATTTAGTGGTCATTATGCATGTGTCGACTTGGATTATTAATAGATTACAGAAGTGTTTGTCATAACAGTTGTTGGCTGAGTTATGTTGCTATGTAAAGACTCTTTGGTTTAGATGGACTTATATGAGTCCAGTCTATTAGCAGTTTAACTTCACAAATGATTTTGTGGCCATTTATTACTCAATAATTTATACTTCCACATGTAGGCCTACTGTTTATTACTGACTGTATTAGTGCTCCATCACTATCAATATTACTCACACTTAGAGTTAGGAATTTGAAAGTGTATTATTTATAATAGTTATTATTATCAGTAGTAGTTATCTGCAAATAATTTAGGTAATCATTAAAGCTGCAATCCGTAACTTTTGCCTCTCTTTCGCCACCTCTGTTTGAAACATAAAATTGTACACTTAAGTTACTTTACGTGCTTTTCTTTACATATGCAGAAGTCAAATTAAGCCAAACTATCTGTTAGTACATACACTACCAGTCAAAAGTTGTGTGAAATGTTGAAAAAAATGTTTCTTATCTTAAAATCTTTTAATCTGAAGACACTTGACTAAATGTTAAAAATGTAAAAATAAAAATATAATTGTGAACGTAATAATCTTCTCAGGATGATTCCTCAAGAAACTGGGTGATGGAAAAGTTTCTGTAAATTCTAGACGAAGGGTGACTATATTGAATATGCTAGAATATATCCTATTTTACCTTATTTTTAATTTTCTTTAGTCACAACATAATTCCTAAAGTTACATTTGTGTTACTCATATAACACAATATATATATATATGTATATGTATATATATATATGAATTCAAATTTGCAGGGTCTCTGCAGACACTCCCATGTTGTTCATGTTCTATCACAGACTTGGATGTCGTCATTGACTCTCATGTTGTTTTCCTGTATAACAGGAGCACAGGGACTGACTGTAGCCTGTTAGGATAATGTCACTGTGAATTATGAATGCTGGACAGATGCTTAAACCGCAGAACAGTCGCAGGTCTCTCCACCCCTCCTCACATCCTTACTGGAGTCAAGGGAGGCTCAAATCTCTCTTCAGCCTGAGGTGAACAACATCTACACAAACCTGGAAGCAGGGTGCTTCAAGAGTGACAATTCCACATAGCCAGCTAACAGGGAACGTTTTTAAAATGTTGGCTAATGTTCTCTAAACGTTCTCTTAAAGTTATTAAAAGATTCTTTCAGTAACATTAGTAGAACATTGTTTAATGTTATATATCATATATCAAAAACGTTATTATTAAGTAATCAGAGGAACATCTTAAAATATTTACAGAATTAAAAATGTTTGAGTAACATAACCAAGCAATACTGTTAATACAAAGTTAAAAAAAAACAATGCTTTAAATGTTCCTAGAACTTTCTAAATGATGTTTTTAACATTTTTGTTATCTAATGGAAACATTAGGGAACATTCTTACAACCTAACATTGTTAGTTGGGTATACTGAGTTACTTGGGAGAGTATAGCTAGTAGGTCTGAATGGTTTATCAACTATTATAGGCATATACTGATAAAATATTATAGTATACTTTATAATAGATTTGTGTGTGAATATGAATATTGCAACACTGTGAATATTACAGTGGTTTTAGTGCACTTTTTATATTTATATATAAATATGAAAAGTGCATACGTTCATATGCATTCAAGTTTCAAACGTATCAATCGATTCATTTCACAATTCATATTTGTCTTAAGGCTAATGAGTATAAAAGCAGTAAGATAGCTGTTTTAATATCATTCATTATCAGACCGGATCAGTTTAAATGATCCATTTTACTGAACTGTTTCAAAACCTGCATGTAGCAAATATATGACTAACCAAAGCCTTAAGCATTCTGTGTGGACACGTCTAATTCACAGTGAAATGTTAGTTACATTGTGGTGGTTTGTGTAAATCAATCCCCGGCTTGCACCACAGACTGAAAAATAAACAAGGTCAGGACAGGTCAAGTCCCAGCTAACAGGGAATGGCTAACATTCTTTAAATTATTAAAAAGCATTCTTGCATTAATGTTAGTAGAACTTTTTAACGTTATATATATATATATATATATACTGTATATCAAAAAAGTTTTTAAGTTGCTGGAATGTTTTAAAAGCATTTTTTGTTTGTGGAGGCTCTTGTGGAGGCGTTTTGGTGAGGAACCGTTCAGAGAATATTTCAAACGTTCTCTGCTGTGTTCTCACAGGCGTGGCTGCAGAACATACTCGCTATGAGGCAATCCCTTCTCAAAACCCCCGGGACTCGGAAAAAAGAGGGAAGAGGAAGAAAAGGATGATTAGCCTTCTGAATGGTAATTTAAAACAGGTGTCTGAATGTGCTCGTGTGTGCATTTGTGTGAGTGATGTTGTGTTAGCGGTGTTAGCTTTGTTCTTTCACAGCGGTCTGTTTTCCTTGACAGCATTTTAAAGCGGTTTCAAAAAAAGCAAAGGCATCATGCAGCCATATATGACACTTTATTTTGCCCCAATTTAAAGACAAGCCCATAATTCATTGCAGCAAGATCTGTGAAATTGAACCCGTTGAATTGTAGGAAGCAACATTTTTTGGGGGAGGGACTCAGGGTTGCGAGGGACTTGACAGCCGTTGCGGATGCGTTTTGGAAAAATTTGTTTTATAGTGCAATTTCAGCTTAAGAAACCAAATTAATGGTACAGCTGATGTCAGGTTTAATAGCAGGTCAGAAATAAAGTGTTTTATTGTGACCTTAGCCAGAGATTTTAAAGATATCTTCTTTCCTCATAGCTGCCCAGAAATGTAAAGATGGCCACCGAATGTCCTTAGTGAGACTTTGATGGCCTGCAGATATTCTGCCTGTGTCAGACCACCTCTAAATGTTATCTGTTAACTGAAAGGTTTCTGCTTCTGTCCCTGTAAGGTACATGCTGTGAGGCTTAGCATTGTACATTTGTTACAATGCATTAATTCGTCTGCTTAACAAATCATCAACTCTGAAGCTGAAGGAGACGACTATAAGGTATGGTTACGGCTATTTCCTGAAGCATGTTGTATTACAAAATCACAAGAATGAATTCACTCATGTCATTTGGTTCATCGAAGCAACATCCAAAGGTTTTTTTGTAGAGATTTTTTTTCCATGCTCTGTTCTTTACATAAAGCAACAGCTCAGTTGACTTACCATATGTGAAGTTTTGGCTCTGCCGTGGTATCACCTCACACTGTAGTGTTAGTGGTCCCTCATCACCCTCCCCCTTCAGTGCTTCTGGCCTGAAACCAGAGGATCCAGGTGGCTGTTGTGTGCTGAAATGAAGAACAGCTCTAGAAATCATTCTACACCAGCTCTTCCAAACCAGCAAACATATGAATGGACGGCAATAATACATATGTGTGCTTGTCTGGGTCTAGCTCTGTGCTAAAAGAAATGTGTATGTTTTGACACATGCACATTGATTCTGAGTTGATTCAGGCTTATTCTGATTAAGTTGATTAATTGTACTTCATTACTGTACTTAAGTATTATGTTATCTTTACTCCTTACACGTTTATTTAGACTTCCAAGGTGCAGAGTACTTTCTGCTGGTCATTAAGACTTACGTTTTAACCTAAAGCATTAGGTTTTCCTCAGTCATTCATGAAGATGGACAGACCTGAGTGCCATCAGCTGATAAATGACGTAAAAATGAGTGAAATGTATCTTTATTGTAACTTGAATATAATTTCTCAGTACATCTGTGTGTTGAATGAAACAGGAAACAGTGTGGGCTTCACACAAACTCTCTTTACGTCTGAAGAGAAGTGAAGCGAAACTCAGGCTTGTGGGTGGGGACGCACGTCCTCTGCTTTCCTCTGTCTGGCTGAAATGTTTGACAAGAAATTTTGTGAGCAGTCCCCACGAACACACAAGTTTCCAGATGTTCACTACACAGGGCCAAAACACCGATAGATGTGAATGCTTCTAGCCCATTACATAGAGGAGAAATAACAGTCAAGAGAAAATGGGACTGTATGAGGGTGTGCATGTGTTTATATGAGGACTGTTAATCTGTTATTTACTTGATAAATGAACATAATCAGTTAAGCCACCTGACACACAACCAAATGTGTTAAATTGCAGCTAAATTCTGTCAAACGATCAGCAAAATTCATTACGAGTTGTTTATTTTCATTATTGTAGGTTCGTGTGTGTGTGTTGGTGTATTTGGTGACTGTATTATTCATTATTCATATGCACACAAATCGAATGCAGGTGAGAGTGTGATGTCATGTGCTTTACACGCGGATCAGCTATAAACACAGAGAGGAGAATGTGCCGAGATTTGCCTGTTTAACAGATACAGCACAGTGCGGTTCTTTCAAGAACATTTCAAAAAACAAATGATGAAAGCAAATCATGCATGATGAATTTAAAGCAGGTGGTTTCAACTTTTATAAAACCCTATTGCCCCACCCTGCAAATAAAAAACCTAAAGCAATTTATTATATCATTATTAAAATCTTAATTATAGTTGTTAATTATATAAGAAATGGTATATCCTATAATGTTTCCCAGCCAATAGGGAACATTCTCAGAATGTTGTCTAACATTCTCTTAAAGTTCTCTCAAAGTTCTCAAAATGTTCTTACAGTAACATTAGTAGGACTTTTTTAATGTTATTGATCATGTATATCAAAAATATAATTCTTAAATTGCTAGTAGTTAGTTCCTAGAAATACTAATTAAATTAATTAAATGTTAGGAAAACGTTGTTACAACCTAAAATTGTTAGCAGGGTTGTCTAATTGTTAGCTGGTGTATTAGTCTTTTTGAAGCCAGTGATCTTTGGTAAAACTAACATGTTTAGAACAATATTTCTTTTAGTTTTAGGAGTTAAATGCTGCTCTCAGAATTTATTTAGAAATGTGGTGACTGGTTACATTTGCAGATTTTGCCGATTTGCTCAAATTAAAAACTGTAATAAACAAACACAAGTGAAAAGATCTAACAGCAAATAAACGTTCTGACTGCACATCTGTATTATAACGGCTCTTACCGTCCCAAACACACACAACGTAAGGGAGGTGGCCAGCCTACAGGAGGAGAAGAGCGACGGGTGAGACAGAGAGAGACAGAGAGAGAGAGAGCAGAGACAGAGACAGAGACAGAGGAGAGAGAGAGAGAGAGAGAGAGAGAGAGAGAGAGAGAGAGAGAGAAGGGGGAGTGGAGAGGGGCCATATAAAACCCCTGGAGCACAAGCCATGCTTTAAACTGTGACCCACTCATTTCTGTTTCAGACACGGGAAACCCCTGAACTCTCTCAGCTCAGCTCAGCTCACACACTGAGCTGCTTCACACACTCACACACACACCTCAGCGAGCTCAGACCAGACAGAATGGCTGTGTGGATGAGAATGAATGAGCTTTGGAAAAGGATGGCTTTGAGTTTGGTGTTCTGCCTTCTTCTGATACACCGTAAGTTCTACAATAATCTTCACAATAACCTTCAGTAAGCGGGAGGCTAATTTAAATATTCTTTCTGTGTTGCTAACCTGCGGCGTTTAATCATTATTGAATCATTTTTATTTATTCATGTCTTTATTTTCTGTAAGTCTGTGGGAACATGTTTTTATCGCAGTAGTGTATATATAGATCGTGTATATTTTTGGCATTTGGCAGACACTTTAATCCAAAGCAACTTACAGTGTATTCAAGCTATACATTCGATCAGTGCATGTGTCCCCTAGGAATCGAACCCTCAACCTTTTGCCCTGCAAGACAATGCTCTACCAATTGAGCTACAGGAACACCAACCAATGTACAGTACAACATATATTAAGTCATGAAAGTATCGTGGAATTCTGAGGACTAAAATTTGGTGTTGAAGTGCAAACATCAGTGTGACATCCTGATGGATGTGACAGTGTGTAGTGTTTACTCTGAAGAGACTAGTTAAACGCTCGCGGGAAATTAAAACAAAAGGGTCTAGCCTGGAGTGGAGACTTGCCGTTAATGGTAATTATGGGTTGTATCCTGCAGCCCGCCTGGGTGGAGCTGGCCAGGGGTTTGTGTGGAAACCCGTGTTTATGTATGTTTAACCTTTACAAGGGTTTGTAAACCTTAGAAACTGTTCATGGAGTTGGTCAAGCATCTTTATGTCTGCCTTTATAATGTTTTCTGTTCACCTGCTTCAAATAGTTGATTTGTGAGTCTTTGTCGGGTGAAATAAACCTTTAAAAGTCAGGTTTGCACATGCATTTCTTATAAGCTGAGATGTGGAGCGCTGAGTTTCGTTTGTGTTTGTCTGGAAATAGATGGATGTTTACATTGCCAGCCACAGGGATTTTACGTAAACCGTGTTTTTCATCCAAAGAGGTTTCCGCAAGTCGTTCCGTTATTTCAAACAGAAGTGAAAACGTTTTCTGGAAGCGACGCCTACATAGGCTGGGCAGATGGTTGGGGAGAGTTGTAAGAACATTTCCCTAACGTTTCCATTGAGTAATAAAAACATTATTTAAAAAATGTTTGCTTTGTTTTGAAAACTCCAGTTTTTGTACAGGTATTAATATTGCTGTTTGGTTTTAAGACTGTTAGTCAAACATTTATGCTGTAATGTTTTTAAAACGTTACACTAACTGCTTAAGAATAACCTTTGTGATATGAAATAAAACATTAGAAGATTCTACTAACATTACTTCAGATACGCTGTTTGGATAACTTTGAGGAAACTTTGAGAGAACATTAACCAACGTTCTGAGGGTGTTCTTTGTTAGCTGGCGAGTGGGTCTAATCGTGTGAAGTCTGGTTTGAACTGAGCTCTTCATGTGAGGGTTAGAGTTTTGTCCAATGGATGATGCTTGATGATGCAGATTTTTTACAAGGGACCTGGTACTATTAAACTCATGGAAATACTGCATCAGATTAAAAACACTGCAGAGAACGTTTATTGCTCAGCGCTTGTTCTTCTTGATAACTCAGTTATGCTTCATGAACATTTTAACTTAGTTTCAAATGTTTTTTTCTGGTTTCGTTGGAGAAACACAAGCAGACACAAATGAGGCAATTGTTCCCATTTAGTCTAAGTGTAGAACTGTAAAATTTGGGTGGAAAACACAGCTTAGATAATCTGGCATTAAGGAATCTATGAGACATGGTTAAGTTCATATTGAGATTAAAAAGACAAGGAAAATTTAGTTTGAGCTATGAAATGTTGCATGCGCACCAAAGCACTCACATAGCACATAATCACTAACAATGAGTAACAAGCTACAAGAGAAATCCAAGGCCCGCACTTCTTGTTAATAAATGAAAGCCTTATAGTTTGCCAAAGCTTGTGTGATAAGAAATCACCACATTCCTTAAATTATCCTCAAATGTCCTACTCAAAAAGTTCAGTGTACAGTAATGCAGTACTATAAACATGCTGATTTAGGCTGTAATGACCTTCATTAATGGGGACCACAGACCACAAAGCACTGTGGGTTACCATTTCCACCGGTCTGTTAAATGGTTTTCACTTTAGTGCCGCTGGCACGTCTGTGAGACATTGTTAACAGATGGCCAGAATATTGACGTTTTTCTGTGTACCATGCAAAATTTGCAAGCTAGTTGTTCAGCAAATTAGTCTGAGTTGTTCAAAAAGACCTAAATGTTTATTATAGTGAAAAATCTGTACGCCAATAAACATAATACATCTCAGTTAGCATGAATGCATTATTGGCTTTAGTTCACAAAAAGTCACCGATCATTTAAAGAAAATTTCAATGGTGAGTTCCTGTAGGACAATATGTTTTATTGGCTGTCGTTTTCATCAGACTTTAATTTAACTAATAGCATTGTGATCTTTTATATAGGTGAATCCAGATCAGAACTGTGTTCTGTTTGTGTTCTAAATAACCCAGTGAACGTTGGATAGCCTGAACATTTGTTTCTGTAAAACGTTGGTTATATGTAAATGATCACATTCTGTATGTTCTGACCCACGGTCAGCTGGACAGTCAATCCGCTGAACTCATTTACAGTAAATGAAGCTTATGGCTAATAGTTACAATGTATTTGAGTTAGATTTCTAAAGATGGAGCTAGGGTTATTAGTTAGAAGTATTCAATTCCAACTGGCCACCCATGGTCCACATGTGACAGTGACCTTCTGATCTCAGTATGACCCTTATAGATGTGTTACTTTCTCCTCTCAGTGAAGGAAAGAGAAGCAGGAAGGGTTTGATGTCATAGCCTGTTGCTTTTTGAATGTTTTTCCATATTAACATTAGCCAACCCAGAATGCCGAATTTCGGTTACCACCTTTTTCCCATGATGTGAGTTTAGCCATTATGCACCCTAGTAGCAATGTGGCATTTCAGTGGATGGATGCCAATGTGACGGTTGGTGCCACTTTTGGAATATTATTGAATTTGGCTTCAGCGCAGGGTGGTGAGTGAGAACACACCTTCACAGGTCTTTGGGTAGTTGGCAGCCCTGATGTCTCTGGAGCAGGTCTTTTCCCAGCCCTGTAAGTGCTACTGTGGCATATTATCCAGTCCAGTGCTGCGGTCTTCTAGATCAACTGTACCAACAGTGGGCCAATTCATCCACACAAATGGGAATTTCAAACTCAGGGGATTTACGCAGGACGCTTCTTACATGTCAGTTAGCCACTACATGTCCTAAGCCATTTAGTGGCTAGCAAATGCATGTTTTTATTTGTAATACAAAAGGGCATTGTGTAGTGTTTGCCATAATAAGCTATTATTCTGAGCGAAGGTTTTTATATAATACATCGTTCTTTGAACAAGATGGATCGCAGAGGTCAATATAGGGCAAGGAGAGAAATGATAAACTTGTGTCCTTCATATCTGTTTACCTTGATTCTGGAACATTCTGCTTGGCAGAGAGTTCAGTCCATGGCCAACAAAAACATGGACTGAATATCGTAACTGCTAGTTTCTCATGGCCCTCAGCGATTGCCTGGCATTCCAACAGTCTCAGGACACTTCAGTGAGGTTCTGTTCATTTCATGTAGCCCATACAGATCTGCTGCGGGATATCTGACATCTAACTGAGTGGACAAATAAGCATTGGTTCATTCTTTGATTATGCATTTGACTGAAAACAATGGAAACAAACAGGAAGTCTGCCGAGTTGCATTTTTGTTTAGTTTTTTTTGCTTACAGCACTCAACGCAAGTTGTTTTTACTATGAACTGAAAAAATCCATGGTCAAAACAGCTGCATGTTATTCCATAGTGTGTTAAACCAGACTGAATCTGGATTCATATGAGTGGCTGTTGTTGTTGATCTTTTATTCTGTAGTTCTTCATGGCACTTTAATGGTGTTTTGCAGTTATCACATCTCTCACAGCTGTTATGAAGTTTACAACTGACACTCATTTTGACACGGATGCTCTTGTGATACAAGCAACCAGAACCTAAGCCCAAATAGTAGCGTGTAATTAGCTTCTGGTTAAACAGAAATTGTAACAAGTGGAAAATTCAAGACACCAGTCTGGAGCGGCCTGCAGCTTTCGTCATCATGTTCGTCCAATAACCCTGTAGAAAATAATGACGAAGATACAATTTACAAGAACGTTCCTCTGCAACCTTTTAAAAAACGTTTTCATCAGATTTTAATTTAACCAATAGCATTGTGATCTTTTATATAGGTGAATCCAGATCCGAACTGTGCTCTGTTTAAAGATTGTGCAAAATTGTGCAACATTCCAGCGAATAGGAAACATTCACAGACTGGACGTTTTGAATTATCCTAGAACATTCAAAATGACATTTGAAATGTTTTTGTTAATAATGGAAATGTTAGGGAAACGTTCTTACAACTTTAAGTTGTTCGCTGGGGAATAGTTGTAGTAATACTTGTCCTAAGCATATATATTTATGGAGAAGTTTGCACTTCTCTGGTGATTTTTGTCATTTTGCCTGAGGAGTAAATAAAGTTAATGTGGCTTGGCTGAGCCTCTTGAATCAGTGGGGCAATTGCCAGGGTAATTAATGTTCTACTAGCAACACAGCACTGGGGCAATTCTCCCTAATGTTCCTTAATTAAAAACATAAGATCGTATCGTTTTCTTGCCATCAAGAGCATGAGGGCTTTTTCATGGCCGTCTTTTCTCTTTAACAACACTGTTAGAGAACTCTGGTGATTTGTTACGGTTTGCCAGAAGGAGAGAGAGCTAAAACCCAACCCCAGTTTTCTTTTGTGTGAAAAGAACCAAAGAAATACAAAGAAACAGTCACTTCACCCAAGCGTGCCCCCTGCTTTCTGCTGCGGCCGTTTCTACAGGCATTGTAAGGTGAGCATAGCAGGGCTTAGACGTTTAAATATCCAGTTACATTGTCCAAATCAATCTGCACAGTGATGTCAAAGAACTAGAGCTTGGAAAGAGTCCAGCAACATCTGCAGGTCTGCAGCCAAGCTTTGTTGCTGGTACTGACAGAGCTGCTCTGGAGGGGGGCAGCTGACAGTCAGAGGGGGGTAACAAGAAAGGGTCTTTCCTGTTTAGTTTAGTAGAGATGCTGTTTAAAAAATGAGGGTTGATTGGGGACACAAAACATTTACAGCATTCATGATAGAAGCCATGTACAAACTCAAAGGGTGGTGTTTGAATTGTTGTGGCCTTCTACATGGGATTCTGGATGGGGGAAAAACAGAAGATTGTGAAACTTTATTTGATGGAATTGTACAGAATCTATTTGTGGGTGGTCTGTGTATTTAAGAGCCTGTATGGAGTCTGAAGGGGCTAAGAATGAGGTTATTACTAATGAATCCATGGTTAACATACTGATGCATCAGTCTTTAATGGCTAGCTGAGATACCTTCTCCTGTCTTGCGTGAAGAACATTCCAGTCATTACATTAATTTGATTAATTCCATTCCCCCACTTTTGTTTAGTCAGAAAACAGCCGGGCCGTGGGTTCATTGCTAAGTAAACTCTCATTGTGCTCTCAAGAAATATTCCAGATAACAGGGAACGGTCTTAGAACTCTTAGAAGTTCTCTCAAAGTTATCAAAATACATTCTTGCGTTAACATAAGTAGAACGCTTTTTAACATTATACATCATATATATCGAAAATGTTATTAAGTTGTTAGTGGAACGTTTTAGAAAAATGTTTGGATAATGTTCTTATAACCAAACAATAATGTTAATACAACATCTAAAAAACTGGACGTTTTGAAAATTTCTAGAACATGTCAAATTACATTTTTAACACTTTTGTTGCTTACTGGAAACTGCAGAAACGTTCTTACAACCTAAAATTGGGTAGTTCTCCCAGAGTTGGGATGGATGGAGTGACCACCAGAGTGACAAGGGAGGGAACAGAGCTGCAATCTTCAACACCAAGTGATGCTCTCTACAGCCTGAGTTGACAGGCAGTGATTCAGCTAAAGACGTCACAACCTGATGTTTTAACACAAAGTCATTGGGAGGAGAGAGCTTCCCTGGAGATCTTCACATCTGCTGATGGAAAGATATGTACTCCACCCTGGTGGACACCACATTAGTGGTGATTATTAGCGTCATTAGCAACCTTTTAGAGTTGTCTCCATCCATCACCACACTCTTGTCACACTCTTTGCCTTTCTGTAGCTGTTTATTTATCTGTGTGTTTCCTCTTTCAGCCAAGCCCAGAGGTCAGAGATAAGAGATCTTGAGATGGTCATCTGCACTGCTGAGATTACCACAGCTTAGAATCCTCTGAGTGAGAGGCAACAAAAAGAGGTCTTTGTTAGCAAGACAAACACACTCCCATAGTTAAATAAATCTGTGATTTAAGCTGTAGTGCAGGCAGGGGAAGGTTAAGGACACTCCCTTATGAGGCATGAAAAGGCAGTGTTCAGATTGCTTATCACCACATTCCTCTTGGGGATCCAGTTCAGGATTCAGTCCGGAAAGTTTCCAGAGTGAGCGTAGACTTGCCTTAAGAATTCAGAAATAAATTTCATCGGGAAAACAGTGACATCATTTTAGTCTGACATTTGGCAGACGCGCTCATCCAAAGCAACTTACAGTGTATTTAAAGTATGCATTTGATCAGTATGTGTGTTCTCTAGGAATCAAACCGACAACCTTTTGTGCTGCTAATGCAATGCTCTAAAAGTTGAGCTACAGGTTTTACAATTAAAACCATATGCAAATGTTAATCAAAATAAGGTTCTTCCCAGCTAACAGGGAATGTTCTCAGACCACTGGCTAATGTTCTCTAAGTTCTCTCAAAAAAAGTGGGTTTTTTTTGCAGTAAATGTAGAAAGTAAAGTAGAATTTTAATGTTATATATATATATATATATATATATATATATATATATATATATATATATTTATTCTTACTTTGTTAGTGGAACATTTTAAAAACTGGACAGAATTAAACAATGTTTAAACAACATTCTTATAACCAAGCATTATTGTTAACACAGTCTAAAAAACTGGATGTTTCAACATAACAATTTTAACGTTTTTGTTACTTAATGGAAACATTAGAGAAACATTCCTACAACCTGAAATTGTTAGCTGGCTTTAACCCCCTGGATTTAGTTTTACTGTATCCATGTTGCGTGTCTGTTTCAGGCTAAGAAACCCAAACAAAATGCTTGATTCTTGAAATCTGAACCCTATAACCAAAACCTAATGAGCTACTTCCTTTAAAATAACCTTCAGCAGTTTACGGGCACTTCTCATGTTCCCTGAGAATGTGGTGGAAGAAGGAGGCTGAGACGCTCAGGTTTATATCAGAGCTGTCAAAGCATGGGCCTGCTCTGAGTCTTTGTCTGATTGTCTAATATCAGACCAAACATGAGAGAACATCATGAAACAAATGAATGTGATTCCAAAATCTGGAGAGCACGTTTGGTCCGGTCATCACTTTTATCAGGAAAACAATGGATCAGTTCCACTGGTGTCATTATCGTCCAGTCGGTGGATGAGAAACATGCGGTTGGGTGGGACAGAGTTCTGTTACTTATGTTGAACTCTGTTTGTGCTTACTGAATTCTGTCTGTACGGCTGGAAATTCACACAGCAGTACAAATTATGGGATGGAAATATGTTTGTTGATTGTTTTGCCTGTAGCAGCAGGTGTAGAGATTCGTGGCTATCTTTTATCAAAAGATTTGCAACACACTAATTCAAATCGTGCATATTATTTAGATTTATCAGCATGCAAACTGTGCTGCAGCCGGTGTGTGTGATTGTGTCTGTTTTTAGGAGCGAAGGGTTGTTTTGTTAGTTATTGTTAAAGCCGAACACATTTAGTGCTTCTCATTTGTAGAAAACACACAAAAACTAAAGCTGTACATGTAAATTGGAAGTAACGGGCTATGTTTATGTAAAGTTAGCTGAAGGGGGCACATTCCTCCTAAACATTATTATATCAATAAACATGTTAGCTTTTGGCTTGTGTAAGTCACTGCTTAGTTTTACTAGCATTGTTAAGCACAGCAGGAAGCATGCCCAGTTCAGCTCATTAAAATATATGGCCGGCCATGCAGTGTTAAGCATAATAGCTCTGCTTACAGGATACTCGGGGTGTATCTGTATAAGGGGGGTGAGGCAGGGTCTGTGTGAGCAGGGAGTGAGAGCTATCATGGTGTTCATACACATGTTAATGTGTAATAATTAAAAATAAAATGGGAACGTTTGGGAAACATTCTAACATTCTAAAATTGTTTGCTGGGAATTCTTTGGACAAAACAGAGAGTGTGAGCTGTCACTTGAATCAGGTTTTCTGGAATACAAAAGAACTTGATGAATAACAGATTGTCATGCCTTCTTTTCTCCGGGAAGCGCTTTTGCAGCAATGCACAATGAAAAAGTGCTATGGAAATAAAATGGACTTTAATGTTTGAACTAAAAGGACTGATGTTTTCTGATATATGTGGTGTAATATCTGTTTTCTCTGATGTACAGAAAAAAAAAGACTTTAAAGTACTTTAAAAGTACTTTAAAGAATATAATAGTACAGCGTCCAGAAAATGTGGTATTATCATAGAACCATGTCAAACAGCAAACATTGATAAGCCTCTATTAAAGCTGCAATCTGTAACATTCGCCTCTCTGTCACCCTCTGTGTTTAAAAAAAAGGTTACAATCCTTCGGGTTCCTTCAATCCTTCAATCCTACAATCCTTCGGGTTCCTTCAATCCTTCAATCCTACAATCCTGTGGGTTCCTTCCCCTGATTTTGCAAAATCAGGGGAAGGAAACTATGTTGATAACTGATCTGTCATGTACATGCTCAATAATTTTTGTTCATTGTTAACCTTGAAAAGTTACATAATGTAGCTTTAAGTTTATTAATAAAACAATCTGATTAAAGTTTGTGTTCAGGATGCTGATGTTGCAAAATGTCTTCTTGATGAACTTAACTCACCTGTCGCAGGCCATCTGCTAAACCAGCATGGAACACCAGCAAGGGAAATCTTGCTGGCCTGAGCAGAGCAAATGCTTTTAGCCAGAATTCATAATCAGAGACTTTGGGTTGGATATGCAGGCAGACGCCAAAGGATGCACCACCCAAAACAAACAAGTGAAATCATTCATTCATAATGTACGCCCTGCTGCAGGCTCAAGGGCGTTAATTCTATTTCCTCGTGAACTTCCTGCATACCACCTCTTTAGAAATAAACACAGTGTCGTAATACACGCCAGTGCCAAAGGTCGAAGCTTTTTGCGCGTGGTGTTTATTTGCATTGTCTGTGTTTGGCGCATCATCCTACTGCTTAAGCTATTAATAAAGCAGAGAGGCTGTGTAAACAGGACACATTTTTGAGGCGGGTGGAGACGGGCCATTCAATAACCGTCACGAGGGGTCAGGCTTTTTTAACCTCCACTCAACATTACGGTGCACCTACCACCCGCATGCTAGTAAACACAGAGGGGGTGCAACAGACTCTGGCTGCCGGAGTTTGACACGCAGGTCAAACCCTTTAAGACTCCAGTGATTCCCAGCTAACAATTTTCAGCTGTGAAGTTTCCCTAACATTTCTCTTAAGTAACAAAAATGTTAAAAATGTTATCTGAATGTTCTAGGAATGTTCAACATGTCCAGATTCTTAGATGTTGTATTAACATTATTGCTTGGTTTATAAGAACATTATTCAAACATTTTTTTAATTCCGTAACATTTAAAAAGTGTTTCACTAACTACTTAAGAATAACTTTTTTGATTTATATGATATATAACATTAAAAATTTGGGGTGTGTGCTACAGAGTCAGGAAATTCCCTATAATAAATTGAAAAATTTATTATATAATGGAATAAAAATATAATATATATATATAATATATATATGTATATAAGTTTTTATAAGTGGTATAAATATATTAATAGTTCAATATATCTGTTGAAGATGCAGGATCATAAAGTTTTCATCCAAACGTTGCATTCCGTCTTCCATGTACTATTGGAGGAGGCGTGGCTTTGGAGATCAGTCTGAACAGAGGGCGGGGTCTTATACTTTTAAAGCTATGTTGCTATTGCCAACTCCTCCGAAATTGCCTACTTTCCTTTTAAATGTGTTGACTATTGTTAATGGCAACTGCAGAAATTTTACATTCTTCCTTTTTATACATAATTCCCCAAGGTGAGCTGGAGGTAAAAAGCTGAATCGTGTCTTTTTTCCATTCTTTGATGTATCTGTTTGTGTTTCTGTGTAGGTTGCCAGGGTCAGGAGAGCACAACGATTGATCCGCTCGCACAATCAACAGAAAATTTTACAGCTGGAGCTTCACAAACAGCAAGCACAGAGCAGCCCAATACAACTGACCCTGCTGACCCCAGTGTCATAAGTAAGAGCGTGTGGATCTCCCTCAGTGAATTTTTGACCCATTTTTGTTGTTTTGGTTGTTGTTTTTAGTTGATGGGAAAGGTTTCTGCATTGAATCTCTGGTGTTTAAATGACCGTGATCTTTTAACGATAATGAAGCATCTTTCATCTTTATCCAACAGCTAAACAAAGTGATCTCCAGCCTGGATCAACATCACCTCCATCAGACACCTCGGCTGAAACTACACAGATCAGCCCAACTATGTCCCAGACTCCCCTGCCAATAAATGTTGCAGCTTCTCAGTTCCCAGACTCCACAAAAACTGAGGAAGGAAAACAAAACATAACCAAAAAGTCTGCACCTTTAAATGTAAGAGATTTGGGGTGTCAGAACTCATGGATTTACAATTTAGAGTCAGAAACATTTTGGTCATTTTGGTCAATACAGTTCAGAAAATCATTATAGAAAAACATTTTAAGATATTCTTTTACACACATATTTGTTTATATGTATTCCTTATCAATGAATAATATCATTATGTTCATTTATGTTACTAACGGTACTTTAATCTCCCTTCTTCCTTCCTTATATACTAATTTAAAACTTCAAGTTTTAAAACTACTACAAGTTTGTTCACAAACTTTACTCATCTAGTTAGTAGTATGTTACTTCATTTACTGATACCCAAAAAGTCATTACAATGAAGCAACAGTGTGCACACTGTATCCACAAGTGTTAAAGGCTGTTTGCCAAACAAAAGTGGTTTTCACAAAAATGAGTTCATTAAGCCCTCGTGTAGCGATCTTAATGCTCCAAATAACAGTTAAACAAGAAGTCATTATTTGTAGAGGTGTACCTTCCTTAATCTTTCCTCTACTTTAATAATCCACTGACATTTTTTCTGCTCTCTTCAGATATACTGGCTCAGATTTATGCAAGACAGTTCAAAACGCTTTTGAAATACCCAGATATTATAATCATCTGTATAATCATTGATGTTTGTGTTTCTCTACAGCTAAATGAAGGAAAAGATAAGAACGCTTCTGGTCCTGCTGTCTTTGTGTCTGTTCTGGTCACTGGTTTACTGCTTGCTGCTCTCATTATTGGCCTGTATTACTTCAAATGTCATCGAAGACCCAAAGCTAAAGGCATGAAACTGGTGAGTACCAGCACAAACACACAGATTTCCCTGTTTCATTGATCAGTAACTCCAGCATCTCAAATTAGCCCACCCTTTTTATTGCATAGACTCTTAATATGGTAAACATGAATGTTTTACTCTATATTATATCTGTTTATTCTCTTAAAACCCTGCATTAAGAAATCTTTATTGAGGGCGTTTTTTGTTATACAGGTAATAGATAATGTCAAGCCATTTAAAGGTAGAGTTGGCAATTTCGAAGAGGTTAGCAATAACAACATAGCTTTAAATATATAAGATCCCACCCTCTCTTCAGCGAGATCTCCAAAGCCAAAATCTGTTTCAGTAAGTTTTGGCTAATTTCAACATATGTTTTATTCTCCTGCTGTCTAAACTCACCAACTTGATGATTTCAACAATCAGACTCTCATTTTAAACATGTTGTTTTTATTTTAAAGTTCAGGGTATTCGGTAGAGGTGCGTTGCCAAGCTTGAAACCTAAATGAAAACAACTGGCAGCATTTTAGTCAGCGGTTTCTGTTGCACAAACTCTATCTAATACCCAGAAACATATACAGCATATGTTGGTGAAGAACTTCATCTTCCTGCCAAAACTTCTAAACATACCATCAGATGATCAAACAGCAGTGGAGCGAGCCATTAACAGACTTCAAACAGAGGCCTACCACAAAAAAACCATTGAAAGTGTTATACTGATCCATACATTTACACAGGGGGATTTTATAAGCCACGTGTTGCTTCAGGCAGAAAGCGCTTTATTGGTTTAGCTATGAAGATGCGGTCGGAAAATGTATGCCATCAAATAAAAAAGATTTTATAGCAGTTCCCATCTTCTGTTTGTAGTTTAAAGGTGTGTGTAGAGATCTCGCTCCTCGAGTTGCATGCTGATGTCATTTAATACAATTTTAGTAAAATAAGAATATTAATAAAAATGTGAGTAATCATCTGTGAGCAAACCTAAACAAAATGTTATTTCTCATACGTTGCCCTTTCGTAGCGTGGGTGATTTAAGCTGTAAAGTTCTCGGCTATGTCTCAATTAAGTATTAACTTTACCTCTCAGATGTCTCTCTTAAAGGCAGGGTATGCAATCATTTCCAGAAACATTATTTGTTATGCTTATTAAAAGTTTATTCACACCCCAATAGAAATCACTAAGTGATCTAAATATTTGTATATATTTATGTACCTTCCGTACAAGACACTGAGCCATAAAACATTCGTCCAATTATTGCATTTAGCCCGAATGCAATGATAGGATGTCCTACTTGCCTGTCAAATGTATGTATGCGTTTATGTGTTCTGAAGGAGGCGTTTTCTTTGGAGAGAGCGCTGAAGGGAGAGTGGGATTATGCTTATGCTTTTAAAGCTAGATTCCTATTGCTTGCCTCTCTGAAATTACCTACCCTTACTTTATAATTCTTCTAATGAAATAGTAGATAGAAATGTGGCCATTTTTGGCCACATATTTTTGGCCACATTTAAATATGTTGTGGATGGTATAGTTCTGATCATTTAAAATATCTAAGACAAAATACTTGATCATTGAAACATAACTAAACTCGAGCCACAGAGCAACCTTTCAGAAATAACATTTTTAAACAATTGAACCTTTAAAATAAACATGACTTGTGTTCTGGCAGGCTGATGAGACCTTCATGGCTGATGAGGAGAACCAGGGCAACACTCTCGTATCCGTGGCCCCTCTGAACCAGCCCGAGTCTCAGGAGAAGCCCAGTCTCAATGGAGAGTCCCCAGAAGGAGTGAAGGACCAGACCCCTCCCGCTGCCACCAATGGCCACTCTACCACCAAAACTGCAGACACCGAGATGTGAGCGAGCCCCTCCCTCCTGCTCAATCTCCTGACCTTCAGCAGGCCCGAGGGAGACAAACTAAAGACTCCAATTTTAATGTAAATACAATCAGAAATGTTCATTCGGAGCATTTGTTTGTAATTGGTCAAATACTTCCTCACTTTACTTAGGCAACATCCAAAAAATATGTGTTTCATTGTTAAACGAAACAGTTTACAAAAAGACAAAAGAAGTTTTGTTTGTTATGAAAGCAGGTGATCATGACGCCAGTTATGACAGTAATTATGATGAGATTTATGAACATCACACAATTAAATCAGAATATGATGCAAAAATAACCATGTGCACCCTTGAGCGGGTTGGGGTGGGGGACATTTCCCATGAGTCACTGCTGGCTTCCATGAGTGCAGCCGGTTTAGGACACTGGGAGGGTCCCTGTTCTGGCCTCAAATTTGCAGCTTCCAGCTGACTGTAAATCATACTATACAGAAACACTCGGAACGCCATGGAAGTTGTTTTCTTGTGTGCGACAGTTTGTGTTCTACATGCCTCTGAGTTGTGTACCGAAATCATGTTTGCCTTTGTGTACAATATGAGTTGACTAGTTAACAGTCTTGTATAATGTTGTTAATATCATTATGTGACAAAGTAATGATCTGGGGAGTTTGAGTTGTCATTAAGATCAATTAGAAAATCAATAAATTCCATTTCATTACTGCAGACAAACCACAATTTAAAACTCAAAACATTATGTGTATTGCAAAGCCTGCTAGTGCTCAGGGTCACGACTAACTGTTACATGACCAATGTAGTATTCAATCAGACACATCTGAATTAAGTTAGAGCTTTACCGTTCTTTGTAAACCAGTATTATGCTTTTTTAGTAATATTTTTATTTTATTTAGAACTAGTGTTTATGGATGGAATGACTGACTTGATCGTTTGAATGAAATCTGACGTTTTATCTGTTTTATCTGCTACTACACTGTACATTCTACCTAACACAAAGGGAAACATTAGAAGTCATAAGTGCAGTCACGAGACCCTGGACGTTCTCGTATTTTTACTCCATTTTGTTTATTACTGTTGTAATGTGATATAGTTCAATCACTTCAATATGTAATGCTCACAACAGGAACATGCTCGCAACATCAGTCAGATTGAGCTAAAAATGTTTATTTTGGTCCGTTTTGAGGTTTTGATAAAAATGAGTTCATTAAGCCCTCGTCTAGTGATCCCAATGCTACAGATAGAAGCGAAACATCTAACATGATCTCGGTATCTTTTCTGAGAAGGGAACCGTCCAAAATCTTTGTTTTAATCCATGACAGAGTTATATCTGCTTCTTAAAAACTGGTGCTTCAAACAGGTGTAGCACAAAATCCTATATAATGTTTTTAATGGTGAACGTAAAAAGTACAAGCTCAGTTTTGAAAATTCATTTGACTCATTTTGCCAACACGGCTCACATTTCTAACATGAGTTTCTTAACCTAAAACATCTTTCAGAAAACATTAAAATCAATAAAACAGAAAACAATGTTAAAATCTGATGCCAAACTGCATTTGAACTAAACCATGAATTGAATTATGTTTAAAGGTTTTTATATAAATATGTAAAATATGCGTTAAAGACGCATATAGTCTTTTGTTGTTATTATCCTGTTGTGTGACATTCCGTTTCTCCGCCATATTGTTTGGATCAGTGTTCTAGTGTTGTGTAAAACTGATGTACTGTATGTTTGAGATAGGAATAAAGTTTAGAAAATTGGTGAGCCTACTGTTCATTTGTAATACAACAGAAACCTCATCTTTGTGTGTCTTCGATCTGTGAGTTTTTTTATTTGTTTGGCTGAAATGCGGTGTACCCAAAAAGACACGTGGTCTCACTCTCATTCCTTTACAAGCAAAGATTTGTCTGGCTCTAAAGCTCTTTAAGCAAACAGCTAGTCTACATATAAGATGACGACATCAGCGCAGCGATATGGGTGGGGTTCAAAAATCCCCCCGAGTTCTTCTATAATCAGTTTAAGAGAACGCGTCAACTCTACGGCGGCTGAGACGAACACGTTTATGTAAATATAGTTTATAATGTTAATTATTTTGAACCAGTATTTATAATAAAAAAAATGGCAACACTTATTGTCAACAGAACTAATGTCCTGACCAAATACTCTAGACCATCGTGCTGCAACATTTATTTAAAGCTATTAAAAAAACAATTTTCTGCATTATCTGTTCTTCTGCTGGTGTTATCATTTAAAAACATAAAGCAGAAAAATAGTTTGCAGGGTCATATAAAGACACAGCAGTAGTGGTTCAAATAATTATGAGCTTAAATACATCGAGTGTGGCCTGCGGTCTTGTCTGAGAGTGTAAGCCAAGACATTCAGTACATGCTTTTGTTTAAAGTGACTCACATATGACAAAAGCATATTGTAATAAGAGCAACAATATTCATATTAAAACTTCATATATAATGACAGGTTTACAGTTTATTAAGCCATCTTAGTGTTTCTTCAGCTCAATTGGTAGAACACTGTGTTAAGAGCGCAAAGGTTGTGGGTTCGATTCCCAAGGAACACACATACTGATAAAAATGTATAGCTTGAATGCGCTGTCACTTCGGATAAAAGCATCTGCCAAATGCATAAATGTGAAAAAAAAAACAATATCATACCAATGTCATATACATTTATAGAAAACAAATTTCACTGCTTGAAATTAACATGTAGAAGATAAATTAAGTATAGGAACCCTAACTGAATTAAAATTAAATTTACAAGCCTCAAAACTGTGTCACTTATATTACTATAAAGCAGATACTATATCGCAGCACACACTGACATATTTTTACTGTATCAAATGACTTCATATACTGTCCTGATATTTTCCCACCTGAAACCAGTTATATCATCTCATTATTTATATTCACATGACAGAGGTGGAGTCGGACAGTGACAGTGGAGTCCTGCTCTGATAATCACAGGAAAACTCAGCCTCGTGCTAAATATGTTGTACAAATCAAGAATGAACCATAATAACCCCACAGCCCACCATAACAAACAGAACAAGGGCAAATGGGTTTGGTACAAACAGAAATGGATTGATTTCTGTCCTTTTGGCAGGAAAAATATACTGTACATTATCAGAAAAGAACACTGACTGCAGGAATAAAATATACCTTTTAATAATAGTCACTGGAAAGAATAAATACCACAGTATTACCAGGGTACATGCCCAGGATCAAATATTATCAAAACATGTTTTGCTAAAAAAGAGGTACAATTCTGCATTTATCTATTTTTCTAGATGATGATGTTATTTTTTCTCAATGTGTGTGTGACACGAGAAGTCAAAGATTAAACACTCCTACATTCACACTCCCACGCAAGGCAGCAGGGTGTTTTCTCTGCCCGTCAGGCCTCTGAGGGCGTCTGTGTGTTGACACAGCTGCGAGGTTTACTGAGTTCCCTCACCTCACTCTGATGGTTAGATAGTCTCAATGAGAAACAGATTGAGAGACTGAAGCTCCAGGCTTCAGGAGGAAGATCCCTGGAGAGTCTGATGATGTCACAGTGTGATTGAGAGACTGAAGCTCCAGGCTTCAGGAGGAAGATCCCTGGAGAGTCTGATGATGTCACAGTGTGATTGAGAGACTGAAGCTTCAGGCTTCAGGAGGAGGATCCCTGGAGAGTCTGATGATGTCACAGTGTGACTGAGAGACTGAAGCTTCAGGCTTCAGGAGGAAGATCCCTGGAGAGTCTGATGATCTCACAGTGTGACTGAGAGACTGAAGCTTCAGGCTTCAGGAGGAGAATCCCTGGAGAGTCTGATGATGTCACAGTGTGACTGAGAGACTGAAGCTTCAGGCTTCAGGAGGAGGATCCCTGGAGAGTCTGATGATGTCAGTGTGATTGAGAGACTGAAGCTTCAGGCTTCAGGAGGAGGATCCCTGGAGAGTCTGATGATGTCACAGTGTGACTGAGAGACTGAAGCTTCAGGCTTCAGGAGGAGGATCCCTGGAGAGTCTGATGATGTCACAGTGTGATTGAGAGACTGAAGCTTCAGGCTTCAGGAGGAGGATCCCTGGAGAGTCTGATGATGTCACAGTGTGACTGAGAGACTGAAGCTTCAGGCTTCAGGAGGAGAATCCCTGGAGAGTCTGATGATGTCAGTGTGATTGAGAGACTGAAGCTTCAGGCTTCAGGAGGAGGATCCCTGATGATGTCACAGAGCATGAGAGGCAGATGAAGGATGGGACGGACTTTGGTTCTGATGGCATGTCATTTTCAGGGTGCAAAGTGCAGTAGCTTTACCCCAGCGTCAAGACCAGAACAGTTGAAATGAGCAGAAATATCACAGAAGGGTTTTTGGAACGTGCTGCTGTTAACTTGCAGCTTCCTGTGATGGTGGAAGATCATCTCTCACTTTTGGAACAGGTTTGATGTACTTATAATAATAGTAATAATTCACATAAAGCAATAGTTAACCCCTAAAAACAAAAATCCTCTCATCTTTTACTCACCCGTGGTGTCATACCCGTGTATGCTTCGAAACTTGTAGATTCTTCACATTCTTCCACCAAAAAAACAAAAAAGAGAGAGAGGGGGAGAAAGATTTAATTGGTAGTTGCTGATAACTGATAACTACTAACTTTTGGTAACCAAAAATATTACAAGTTATATTAAATCTAACCTGTATTCAGGATTAAATTTACGTCTGTATATCACACAATGCAATTAAAAATGCATGAAAAATAATTTCTTCAAAACTTTCCTTTTGTCTTCCACAGGATAAAAACAGGGTTTTAATTTTTTGATGTGCTATACCATAAGCATCATTTTCTTAGATCCCTTATGGTTAAATTCCTCTCACATTTAATTGTCTACTGGCAAAAGCCCAAAAATTTTGCTTTACTCATAATGGGAAACACTGGTATAGCTTGAAGCTAAGCCTGGTATTTGATTTTGAGATATTTAGCTCAAAAACAGTGATTCCATGATATCACTGCATGACATTATCAAACCAGTGCCATAGAGATAAAAGATCATTCCGAAATCCATCGGACACAGATGTTCGCAAGAAAGCGTTAAGTCCAAACGTTGTAATCAAAAGTAAACACAGCTAATGTATAGCGTGATCACATGACCGGTGCATGCTCTTATCTACAGAAAGCCATTTCTTGTGACCGCTCTGCCCCCATTATATAAGATGTATCCTCAGGAGATTTCCATTAGGAGTAAGTGGGCTTCGGAATGTTTACCAACTTCCTGCTTCTTGGAGCGTTTTCAATGCTTTATGTTGACACAGTCCTTATCTTGAGATAGGACAACATCTGGCACCTATAGATCTGGGCAGGAAATGTATTGACTGGCTGGTTCCCCCTTTTCTAAAGGAACACCTCCTCGCTGCAGAATTCCAGAACAAAGAGGAAGAGACCAGGTCAACGATCAAATCGCTTAATTATCCGTTTAACTTATGGGTCTGATACAAAGGATTTTATCAAGCCTTCATCTCCTCATTTTGACTTCAAATCAGTATACTATACATTAAAGCCACAATCTGTAATTTTCTTGCTTAAAAATAAACAAAAATCAGTTTTTGAACAAGTGTATACATCTTATAAATTGTGCCTTTTATTAATGTAGGGCCCTGCAGAGGGTCTGATTTTAGAATAGAATAGAATAGAATAGAATAGAATAGGCTTTATTGCCAAGTATGTTTTCACACACTGGCTGTCACTGATGCCCAATGACAGGAGAAATGTGTCTTTAAATACTAAAATATTATATAACTATAGAGCTAATCCACAGCTGTACATGACTGACAGTGGCCAATGAGAGCTGTTAGAACAGTCAGAGAAGGATGTTGAGGGATGGGCTGAATTCTAGACTTCATTGTTGGAATTTGGTTGGACGAGGGGAAATGGAATAAAACATTAAAACAACTGAAAAGTATGAAAAATCAAATGAGATTTCTTTAATATCTCTCATAGTCTCTCATAGACAGAAATGAGATGAGATGGAAAACAAAGGAAGTCTTTTACTCAAGTCTTATTAGATTTGTTCCTTTTCTGAAAAAAAGGGAATCTGGCAATCACACAGATCTTCCGAAGATCTCAACAGTATATCAGATTTGTGATCAGACACTAAATCTGCAGTCAGAGATCAGATATTTCAGAGATCAAATGATCGTGGTACATTCACTTTTTAGCTTTATACTATTACTTTATTACAACATTTTAGCTTATATATCCGTTTCTATACATTTCTCATGTTGAATTCAAGGAAAAACTTTTCATTTAAAATGACTGAGAATCCATTAGATGAGCAATCAAACTTTTTCTGTGTGTGAGCACAAATATTTATACATTATAAACATTTTCTATATCATTCCTAGACACATAGACAAAACTAATTTTTGTCCCAAGGATATCCCTGATCACGCATGTTAGGCGTGTTCAGAGTTCTATCCATTTCTGTGTAATGTTTAACAATAATCCACCGCCCCCAAGTGTGACCTAAGGGTGTGTCTAAACACTTCACATACATGCACACACACACATATACATACATACCAAACTATCCAGGCAAGAGTGACCTCTCAACAAACATTCCCTCTCTGACTCCTGATGGCCACGCCTGAAGCTTTCCATTTCACCATGTGTAAAATATGATACTCCCAAGTTCAATTAGAGAAGCTCACACATGCACACAGACAGTAACACACATGCTCACACATTTCAGACAGCCAACACTGTAAGCCACACATTCATGAGCTTTCATTTATTTTTAAGTGTACAATCAATATGTGAAAGTTCATTGAGGTCGTTCCAAGCTGGGTGTGGATAGACCTGTAAATCCCTGTCATATCCCAGCTGACCGGGAACATTCTGAGAACATTGGCTAATGTCATCCAAAAGTTCTCTCAACATTATTAAAGAACATTCTTGAAGTAACGTTAGTAAAATGCTTTCCTAATGTTATATATAAAAAATTATTTTTAAAAACTTAGTGGAACATTAAAAAACATTTTGCTTAAATAACATTCTTATAACCAAGCAAAAATGTTAATACAATGTCTAAAAACTGGATGTTTTGAACACTCCTAAAACTTTAAAGCTAATGTTTTGCTGGGATGACAGTGCTATAGTTCTCTGTTTTAAGAACATCACTGCATCATAACATTTTACTGCAGCTCAGACATCAGATCAGATTTTCCAGCATATGCAAAGTTTGCACCTGTTGCTACGTACATACAGCAGGAGAAGCAAAATCACTCCATTTAACTCACTGCTCAAGAGTTAATGTGCCTGTTAAGAAAAGTGTTTGAAATTGGAAGTACTAGCAAATGCAGCTTTGAAAAAATACAAATGCCCAACATTTGCTAAGCCAAGCCTTTTAATCCACAGAAGAGCTTTTGATACAATTATCTTCAAATGAATCAACCCCATATAAAAGAAATAAAGTTCAGGCTGATTGTGATTGTGCTGTAATGATACTGGTGATAAAAGTAAATCAGCCAGAATTAATTTAAGCAGTAAGATGTGAGAAGCAGGCTCCAATCCCACAGAGGACATGCAGTATCTATAAATCAAGATCTTCTTATTTTCTTATTAACATTGCAGTGTGTATTATAATCATTAACTTCCCCCTTGAAACATCCTTTCTCTTGATAAAGTATGTCTCTCCACGAGGGCGGCACTATATTGACTGTCTAATGGTCAGGCAGTTCCTATCTCTCCAACATTGGCGGGGGACCCCTTGTGAACAGCCACCCTCTGCCACTGCTCTCCAGCTATCAATGGTCTAATGAATTCCCGAAAGACGAAATCAAGTCAGACGAGGATGGATGGATATAAGAAGCACCTTAGAGTGAACACCAGAGCCTCTCTTACCTTATTACCTAAGCAACTTTTTATTAAATACAAATATTCTGAATACAATCATTAAATGCGATCACTTCATCCCTGACATGATAACAGTAACACAGTGCTGCTCTACACCATAAATAACAACCAACACTGTAATGATGAAAAAATTGTTTCGTATGAAAGATCAGGAATGCGGAGTACTATTAAAAAACAAAAATATAACTATTGTTCGTAAGGACTGTCTGGGACAAATATTGCCTCTTTAAGACCACAAATTCTTATGAACTAAGACTATGTGAATCTGTCCTGAAGAAACCTGAATGCCAGAGAAATCTGGAAAATCTCTCGCTCTCTTTTCATCATAATGCAATGAACATTTCACCGATCTGATTTCCTGTTCTCCAAAATGCTGAAGCGTCATTTCAGCTCAGCATCTAACATGAGCCAACATTCCACTGTATTGTAGTCATGCAACTCTTTGTTTATCTTTATATTGGCCTCGGGTTAAATGCATATGGGGTGTACATGCATGTAGGTAAGGAATACATGCATACAGTAAAGCATTATATTACCATTCCATTCATACTATTTTCTGCTCCTTCACAAAGTCAATATGCGTACCCAACCTCAGCTCAAACCCTCAAAGAAACTTCACGTTAAAGGTTCTCATAAGCCCGTCATACGTCAAGAATAATTTAGAGAGGTTGGATACCATCTAAAGTGCTATAGTGTACAAGGTCCAAAATGATCCAGTTACTGCAGAGTCCAAACAGATCTAAATCATAACACGTACATCACAGATGAATAATATTACCTGATTCATTAGCCCATTGAGTGTTTCTTACACAAATGTCGCCATCTGCTGTTACAAAAAGGTATTTTTCTAAAGCACACCTATTCCTTTTCTTATTAAACGGTGTAATACAGCTGGAACGATGTTTGAGGTTGTTTAACTTTAAAATAAATATGACAATAAGTAACAATCCAAGTGTTTGTCACATCAATCATTCTGCATACAGTTTTATGCGGTTTTAAACGATAATCATCGCAACACTTCCGGGGTCGAAATTGAAGTAAAAACACAACGATAGTGATGGAGCAACTCACCCATTCACGACCTCTTTATTATTAAAGAAGAGCCTCTTTATTATTAACCTTGATTTTCTCACGTAAGCACGTACGATGAATCAATACAAACAAATTAATTAAAAAACCTCATTAAACTCGCGACACGTGACTCGGTCCAGTGTTTGTAAACATGCGTCAGAAGCACGTGATTCCGATGACGACACGCCGCGTACCGGCGGAACAGCCAATCGGGTGGCGGGGGTGTGCGCGGTGGGAGGGGCCTCGCTGTTGCGCTGTGGAAAATTCTCCGCGCAGGGCAACAAGGTGCGTTACCCCACGGTTCAAATGAGAAAGTGCCCCGCACGACGTCGACGAGGGGCAATAAAGTCATCGACGCGTCTGATCAGGTAAACGAAGCGTTTGGTATCCGGTGTGCGTCATTCTGAACGCGCTTGGGAGGTGAGGGGCAGGTTGTGAGGTGAGGGGCAGGTTGTGAGGTGAGGGGCAGGTTGTGAGGTGAGGGGCAGGTTGTGAGGTGAGGGGCAGGTTGTGAGGGGCAGGTTGTGAGGTGAGGGGCAGGTTGTGAGGTGAGGGGCAGGTTGTGAGGTGAGGGGCAGGTTGGGTCCCGTTTGCTACGCCGCTTATAAGTTTCAAGGCAGGCTCGTTTATTTTTATGATGTTATTATTTTGAGTATGTCGTGGATGTTATAGTAAATATATATACATATATATAAATATATATACATATATATATACAAGCCTATTCACTCACGTATGTTCTGATGTGTGTGTCCGTGTGCTGCATTGTGATGATGCATGTGTGTGTATACTATATATATATATATAGAGAGAGAGAGAGAGAGAGAGAGAGAGAGAGAGAGAGAGAGAGAGCAATCACTTTGACTAGTTTTCTCTGAAATGTTGCCCTTAGTTTAATATGCAAAACACATGCGTGTGTTCAGAGTCGAGATCAACAGACCAAGGTGGGGTGTGAGTGTGTGTGTGTGTGAGGTGTGTGTGATGTGTGTGTGTGTGTGTGTGTGTGTTGTGTGTGTAGTGTGTGTTGTGTGTGACAGTGTGTGTGTGTGTGAGTGTGTGTGTGAGTGTGTGTGTGTGTGTGTGTGTGTGTGTGTGTGTGTGTGTGAGTGTGTGTGTGTGTGTGTGTGTGTGTGTGTGTGTGTGTGAGTGGTGTGTGTGTGTGTGTGTGTGTGTGTGTGTGTGTGTGTGTGAGTGTGTGTTGTGTGTGAGTGTGTGTGTGTGTGTGTGTGTGTGTGTGTGTGTGTGTGTGAGTGTGTGTGTGTGTTGTGTGTGTGTGTGTGTGTGTGTGTGTGTGTGTGGTGTGTGTGGTGTGTGTGTGTGTGTGTGTGAGTGTGTGTGTGAGTGTGTGTGTGTGTGTGTGTGTGTGTGTGTGTGTGTGTGTGTGTGTGTGTGTGTGTGTGTGTGTGTGTGTGTGTGTGTGTGTGTGTGTGTGTGTGTGTGTGTGAGTGTGTGTGTGTGTGTGTGAGTGTGTGTGTGTGTGTGTGTGTGTGTGTGTGTGTGTGTGAGTGTGTGTGTGTGTGTGTGTGTGTGTGTGTGTGTGTGTGTGTGTGTGTGTGAGTGTGTGAGTGTGTGTGTGTGTGTGTGTGTGTGTGTGTGTGTGTGTGTGTGTGTGTGTGTGTGTGTGTGTGTGTGTGTGTGAGTGTGTGAGTGTGTGTGTGTGTGTGTGTGTGTGTGTGTGTGTGTGTGTGTGAGTGTGAGTGAGTGTGTGTGTGAGTGTGTGTGTGTAGCTTACTTGGCGTGGCACAGATAGGATGTTACGCAGCTCTTATTTACAACTCGCTGGGCTTTGCACCGACCCACGAACCGTGTTTTCATGCGCACTGATATCATCACCAGACAGCTTTCCAAGCCAGAATTCCTTCTGGCGGGTCAGCTTGATGTTTTTCCAGGAATAAAGCGTGTAAAGTTTCCTGACAGTCGATTAACTAAACGGGGTTGTGTTGTACAACTGGTCAGATTTGTGTGAAATGTCCGATCATGCTTATTCATGACATTATGTGACTGGGTTTATGTAACCTATTGATTCTGTTGTCTCTTTTCATTTCTGTATGTTTGGGGTTTGGTAGGTTAAAGGTATGACTTTGCACCCTTTATTTTCCCAGCTAATGGTGTTTTCAGTGAAGTGCGCACCTTTTATTTCTGATGTAAACAAAGCAGGGTTTTATTCTGTCGCTGGGCGGCGCTGTTTTGCGCGGTGCGACTCACTGCACATATTAGGGTGGCTGGTCTTAAGAAACGAGTGCATGTGTGTATGTATTTCTGTAAAGGGGTATCGGTTTATTTACTTGTTCTTTATCAGTTTATTTACTTGTTCTTCATTTACTAAAGAAAGTTTAGCACGGAGTAGGAGGCAAACAGACATTTGAGATGGGGTGTGCGTAAGCTTTAACATCTTGGCTGGTCATTTAAAAGTTGTTGTGCAATAGGTAAAGGCATGTTATAGACCAAGGAAGTAGTGTTCAATTCATGTTGTAAAAGAAAAACAGAATATGTCTAAAAACATGGTCATTTTACTTGTTGTGTTTGGGGAAGCTTTTATAAATGGAAATTGTGTTGTCACCACCGAAAGCTGACTTTCAGCATCATGGATAACAGTCTAATGCCAAAATGTTACGAGACTTTAGCGATCGGAGTAACATTAAATGTTGTTTCGGGACTGCTGGATCTCGCAGTTTTGTGAAAGTAAATACTGTAGATTTTGTGTAGAGATGGAATCGTATAAACCTTTTTAACATAAAACATGTTATAATGCTATAATTACTTTCTACAAAACTGATGTATTTTATTGTAAAACGTTCTGCATTATTTGTGAACACTGCATCTTTTTGTTTTTCAGTGGATCCAGGACGGAGAGAGACCATAACACTGTAAAGGTATGTTTACATACTGTGAAACATCAAATATTATTCATGTAGGTTTGTAATAAAGAATGAACTCATCACTGTCCATCACATGTATCCACGTTTTGGAGTTAAAAATCTACAGTGAGTATCTGGTTTTATTCTTTACATATGTCCACTCTCGCTGTGTCATATTAATATATTCTTACTCCTTAATGACCTGCGATTTTGCTGCCTTTCACGCTGTAGACCGTGTGCCAAGATCTTTATCCCATGCCCTTGTTTTGCCATAATTTGTTTTGAACGGGCACTGTAGCAGCTATTTCGAAAGTGCGTCATTGAGGGCCTGAGCTTTGAGAGGCGATTGAGGCCTGTCAGTCCATTGTAGTCAGCTGGCTGGGCTCCCCTACTGTTAGAGATTAAGCCTACAGGAAATGGAGTACTATATAAAGATGACACTGCTAAAATTAACCCCACCTTCTGTTTGGTGGTAAATAACGACTGTATTAATAGCAGGCAGAAAGGGCCCTAGTTAGCATGTACAATTGACGAACATAGTGCTATAGCAGACAGTAAAGGTCGGAAAAATATCAGTTTCATTGATAAAGACTGATAAAGAATGTTTCTTATCATTACAATGTTTTGTCTCATTTCTTTATCCTAGCTTCTACAAAATGCCCTTTTAAATGGGGCAGAAGTTAACTGTTAGAGAGCTCCGAAAAGATCAAACCTCAGTTGTAGAATAATTACCTTAGATTGGAGTCTCAGAAGTAAAGTAGCATTTATATTTAATACCGTGTCCCAAATATGCATGTGTGACAAGTTTCTGGTGACAAATGACGTGTCTGTCCACACAAAACACGACACTGCTGTGCAACGTGACAATCACAGCCAGTCATAACATATTTGATTAATATGATAAAACAGCTTTGGCAGAAATATACTCAGACTTGTTGTCTAGGTTTGTGTTCAGAAAAGCAGCCCAAGAGAGCTTTTATGCATAGAATTGTATTTGTTTTACATCTGCAAACTCCATTTGGTTGTAGATAATTGAGTCTGTTTGTAAAGGGTCTGGATCTGTATCTTCCGGCATACTTATGCATTAATCAATACACAGTTGACAGTGGTTTGGTGCCAGGTTGTAATGCAGTGAGGGGTTATTCAAAAAGCCATTAAGCTGACATAGAAGTGAATGACATAGAAAGTGACCTTAGGCGTGAATCAGATATTTGATTACTGCATAAAAGACTAATGTTAATTAAAGATAGCTAAGAATAACATCACACACCTCACAGCACAGTGTTTCATGCACCCCTTACACCTTAACTAGAATAGAGAGGGGAATTATTATTTGCTGGTGGTGCAAGACTGCAAGCGGATATGCGACCTGCCAGTTGACCCGCCTCACTTCCACACTTAAATTGAGATATCAGTGGTGCATGATGGGAATTGTGGTCCATATAAAAGTGTGTCAGGCTAGTTTGAGCATGGAGAGTTTATAGTGCTTGTTAAATATCATCATTATGGTGGATGTATGAATACTTTGGTTCTATAAAGTTCTGAGAGGTGGTTCTGTTTAAAAAGAGCTATAAAACCAGCTCTGTTAGTGCACAGGATCCACCCAGAAGTTTGTGACTTTGAAAGTTGCCATTTTTGCTCATGGAACCACACAGTCTATTGAGCCAATCACCTGAGCCGTACATGTCATGTGACTAATCACTAATCACACACAGGAGCATGACGATTCCGATTGGCTGATGGCACCACGAGAACACCCTCAGGCCCTTTGAGTTACCCCACATCACAGTGGTAAGCTTATAATAATGATTTATAATTTAAACTGTTGGGTTCGATTTCCCGGCAAATGTCAGTTTGGATTTGACCTCAACATACATAAAGTAACCTGCCGTTTTAAGGTTCAAACAGAGATGGTGACAGAGAGATAAAAATTAGGGATTGCAGCTTTAACATTTCTATAAAGATAAGTAATTTATTAACTTAATCTTTGACCTTTTAACATGAAATGGCATTCGCAAACCATTTAATATAATCTGATGTAAGACAGAACCTGAGTGAAATGGGATATTCAACATAACAAAAGGAATTTAGGGCAGGGCTTGATTTTTATCTGGCCCTTTATTAATTGGACTGTAATTTGTAACTGTGAAATGTAAGTGTTAGATATCAGAATTGAACAGTATGGCTTGGAGGGGTTGAAAAATAAGAGGGATCAGTAATATCCCCTGAAAATATGAGAGTAATATCACCAGGAAATAAATTAATTCAGACGCAGAACAAGTTACAATTTGATAAAAGCTTATGAAGAGAAACTTTTGTCTCAAAAGTTGTATTACTGAACACAAAAGTATTTTATTTTTTCTATCTATAATTTCTATATTTATTCCTCTCTTCTGTACCACTCCAGAATATTCTTGAAACCTGTCATTCAGTACTGCAAGTATTGTTAGCTTTTGTACAATAAATTGTCTGTTCCTCATTTGTAAGACGTTTTGAGTATCTGCTAAATAACCAAATCTGTATTTTTAAACGTGATGGCAGGGTTTATTTTCACTTTATTTACATCATGTTGGTTTTGAATTTGGTGACATCATCTATGCTGTCTGTCTCCATGGTTACAGGTCTGTAGTCTCAAAACAGGAAGAGAAAGTAAGATTCTGATGTGATGTCCTATGATTCTGATATTGTTTTAAATTGTGTCACATTTTATCTTACCCTACATGGGTAAATCACTTGTTTTAATGTTCATTCAGCTGTGTATCGGTCTAACTGATAGAATGATGTAACAATATTACAGATGTCATGTTCTGATATTCAGAAATTGAACAGTCATTCATTCACAACCCATTATCTGATTTAGCTTTCCCCTGACAGCCTGGGACATTTTGAACAGGCCGAGGAAATAGGCAGAGATTAAAAACAAGAGAAACAAAACAGCCTAGTTGTTACATAACCGTAGCTCTGCGATGTGCCTTTAAAAGCTGCAGGCTGTCAGGTGATCAGAGGAGCACGGTCGTCTCAGTTCAGTGAGACACCAGTGTTTATCAAAGAGGCAGATGAGACACTGTAGATATGGGGGACTGATGGGTAGAGACACAGTTACAGGAGGATAGAGGGGATGAGAGGACACTAGATAAGGAGGCAAACTGTAATCAAACCCTTTCCCTCTCGCTCTCTGTCTCTCCATTTCCCACTCATTATGTAGCAGTGAGTGTGTTGCCAGGTTGGATTTTTCAAGAAGCAACATTTGTGTGGTCGTAACAGAGCGAAAAGACCCAAGAATTAAGTGCTGCGTCACAACGAGTGAGAGAGATAGACAGAGACCGAGTGAGGAAGGATACAGAGGAATTGTGGGAGTTTTTGCGGCAGCTATCTGTCTGGGTGATCACAACGCGCATGTTCATATGTGTGTATTAGAGATCTATTTATGCAGACATGTGTCTGAAAAAAACAGCAGTCTGAAAGAGCGATTCTGCTGTTGCAACAAGATGAAAATAGAGCGAGCGGGAGAGGGTGGAGGACTGGGAGAGAGAGAGCTAGAGAGGGAGGGAGAGAGAGCAAAAGAGAGAGATTTTGGATTAGTTGCTACGTCACTTTTTCACGTCGAGAGGAAAACAGCAGCTAGGAGGAGAGGATTCGGACATGTGTGATTTTCTCCTACCTGTGAGTGTCCCAGCCCTCCATCTATTCGTCCGCCTTTCATCGACTTTCTTTTCTTCTCCATCTCTTTCTTCTGCACACTTTCACTCGCTCTGATTTCACGATTTTGTCCGTTTTCCAGAATCGCAGCTCCAACATGGATGCTCAGAGTATGATACAGTTATAGAATCCACGGTTTTGTGTGTGTCTGTGGTTCAGATGTTTGGTGTGTGTTTTTCAACGTGTGTGTGCGAGTGCGATGCTGGGCGTGTGATGGCGTCGCAAGGTGTGTACGATGGGAATGAGTAAAAAAACGTTAACGATATAAAAGCGTTAATAAACGAGATGCTTTTCTCGAAGGTTCCTATGATAAAAACAAGAAGAGTTTAGGGCCGATTGCTGTTTAAGTATCATTTGACATAAATACAAATGTTTCTTTTAGTCTGTAGGCATTATTTGAATAGCAGTGTGTATATTGTAATCACAATATATATGTTTACAGATAATATTTTATATCTATATGCACAACCATATATCAAACCTGGCTTCTGGTAACAGGTAAATGATAAATAAACTCGGAGATCAACCTCTGCTTTCTTAGGACAACAGGTAAGACGACTTTATGGTTCTATATTTATGGTCACTATATGGTTGTGACCATAAATTTTAGTTATCATTTATGGTGAAAGCTCAGGTAGAAATATCAGAAGAACAGGTGGAAGAGTAACGATTCAAAATGTTATTCAAAGAGGAACCATCAGGAAACCTGCAGCAAAATTCGAGATCTTTTGCCATGAGAGACTGCAGACAGAGTTGGCAAATGGGGCAGTTGTGTTATGACATCGCACTTCCATCAACAAAATTCGTTTCTGCTGAGTTACAGGAAGCACATGTAATGACGCAGTCATTTTACTCTACTTTCTTATCATTGCATGAACGTTTGTATCTCTTCTCTCCCTTCCTCTCACATTCAATTCAGGGCCATAGATTGTGTCCTAAGGAGGGGTACTTGAAAAGGGTATAAATGTCATGGGAGGGAATCGGGGAAAGATCTAGAATGAGAGGGAAAGTGAGCGAGCAAGCGAGAGAGAGATAGAGAGAGAAATTGTTTACCTTGCTCTCTTAGTGACTGCACTGGTGAGCGTCCAGTTCACATGCGCTAGACTTCCTAAAGCAGCCGCATCAGAGGAGTGAGTGACAGACCTCTCGTCCTATCGGCTGCTGGCTGCTGCCTGCCGCTTCTCCTGCAGCTCAAAATCCGATTGGATTATCCCAGACAGGCAGCTGGAGGATTAATCTGATTGGCTGTGCAGTTGTGTTATCATTTGTGAGTACTGTATGACGTTGTATTGTTATTGTTTCAGAGAGCTGTTGCTAAACAGAACCAAATTATAGAAACACAATGGGTAAACGTTTATTCTTGGTGTCATTTTTTCTTCACTTTCTGGAATGTGACACATATCATATTAATATGTATGTAATGTGAACTAAAGGTATCTGCTTACAAGTTTATGTAGCCTGTATCCTCTCGAATTGCTTAAATGCTGTCCCCTCGGTGTGGTGCTTTTTATTCACTCCCAGTTGTTTGTGTGATTTGGCACAGTCAATCAGTTGCCTTCTTCCTCCGCTAGCTGACCACTATGCTTCCTGTTTAGAAGACGACGTCAAAGCAGCAAGTTTGTCGATTGCATGTGATGCTGTTCTGCTGTCATGTAGCAGATAGTTTGTGAGTGACAATTTCAGCATTTGGTAAATGCATTTTTCCATCAGAAACCTGTTGCATGTCAAGCAGTATTATTCCCAGGTGACATTAGCAAGAGAGAGAGAGAGGGAGAGAAAGAGAGAGAGTATGTGTGTGTGTGTGTGAGAAGCAGAGGCTTGCACTGCAGCTGGTATTGCTGCATCAGACGCCACAGACCAGAGCTCTGGCAAACACTGGTGGCAGGGTGGCACAAGCAGGCTGAAAGGCAGAGCATCACTGGCTGGGGAGGGGGGAATTTTTTAGGGATGAGATATGCCACATGATGGAGTAAACCCACAGGCGTCTGGGCTGAGGATTGGACTGTGACGCAGATTGGAACTTGTGCTATTTTTCCTCCGATATGTAGCATGGTATTTTTTCACCCTGCGGCTGTGATATCTGCGTTCGTGTAATTCTTCTAGAAACTTACGTTGACCTTTGTTTGTTATTTGTTGAAGATAACAAGAGTAAATAAAGTAAAACCTGGTTAACACAAATGTTAACCGTATAGAAGTGAATGCATTAAGAAATTGTGTGTGCATGTACGCATGTGTGTGTGTGTTATACCTTTATGTATATTATATTATTATACAATATAAAATTATATTTTATTATATTTCATATAATGTATATGAAATGATGTTTTTTCTGTTTTTCTTTGTTGTACAAAGCTTGTTAAACACAACAGGTCGACGGCTGCATGCAGCAAACAAACAGGCAGGAGAAAGTGAGAAGGGCAACCAGATACCACTAAACAACAACTGTCGCCATGCTCCTCTCCGCTCGGCTGGGAAACTCCCACGAGTCCTGTCCTATCAGTCAGATAAGAGTTACTAAGTTCCTGGGGCATGTTTCTTCCCTCTGCCATAGAGCTCAAAGTAAACACACTTAGCAAACTAAAAAAGGCGGAAAAATATTTGTTGAACTGTTTCACTGAATCTCTTTACTGAATAGTCTTTAGGAATGGACACTATAGAGGAAGTTGTGATAAAGAATATGTAGGTTTACCTGCTGAAGGATTTGGCTCTGAAGAGATACATAAAGAACGAACAAGAAGATCTTGGCAGGGTGTCAGTCTTATAGGCGATACCTGCTGCCACGCCCTCGCCATCGTGTGTTGTCGTCAGGAAACTCCCTGCCAAATTTCTTCACTTCCTGCACTGGCTTCATTTTGAAGAGACTGCAGCTGTGGAGGTGGCAAATCTGAGAGTGAGGTAACAACGTCATCATTATTCTTAATCGGTATGTTTATTTTATTTTAGGTGACAACATCTAAACATCCTTAAAACAAGATACTTGGGTGTGAAGTAAAAATTGTGAAAGTTTCCATGAAATATACCTGCATACCCCACTGGCAGTCTTTGGTTTGTTTGTTTTATAACCATAAACTTCACACACTCTTATTACATTTATTCTTAAAATAATTTGCCTATGACATAAAAACTGACATGATATGAATAATAAAATGTACCCTCTGTTCTCTGATTCAAGATTTAAATAGTTCTTGTTTCAGAGATGTTTAGATACTGTTAGATACTGGGAAAATATACACAAACTACTAGTTGACATATCGTTGTCTTGTTTACATGTGATTTGCAGTGTGGTCATATATGCTGCTGTGGTTTTAGTCATAAAGTTTTGTTTTTCATAGCCTACGTTCAAGGCTATGCAGGGACATATCTCAGCCTCTCTGCCCATTATTAAATATCTGATGCTGAGCATTTTAAGTGTCGGTAAGTTGACATTATGCTCGTTTACATATGGAAGCTACAGATTACCATGAGCAATACAAAATGTTTCAGACTGTAGCTATGGCAATGAAGGCATAATTATGATCGCTTAAACATCTGAAGTTACATTTTTTTCCATTATGCTCACAGTTTCCACTAAATGCCGACAAACACAAGCTGCTGAGTTTTTCATCCCCGCCAAATTTGTTTAGTCAGATTGCAAATCAGCATTGTCTTGTGAAAATTATTCACTGGCATTGTGCCACCGCATTTGCCTGACTCTTGCGCTTATGAAACCACATTATCTCTGATCCTCCGAATCGATATTTCTTCAGAAGGTGTTGCTTAACGTTATGTAATATTTCATTGAATGCACTGAACCTTTAAAGTGAGAGACCTGCCTCTTCTCTTACAGATTCAGTCCTGTTCATTGCTCTTAGCTGTCTTTCAGATTAATAATCTTCATTATCGTGTGAGAGGAGCGTAGCAGTGTTGGGTTTCCTGTAGAATGGGAGGTGTGAGGTTTACTTTTTCTCTGTGTGGTTTGTTGTGTCAATCTGTCAGCAAGGATTGTTTTTGAAGTAGCTGCTATTCAACAGAGGCTCCCAACAGATTATGCGATGATGACAATGTTGCTTTTGGCATTTTGGTTAAGTGTCATAAACCCGCCGGAGGGTCAACTACATGACTTAACAACTTCGGCAGGTTGCTGTTTTGTTAACCGGGCACACAACAGTCTAAATCCAAAGACAAAGGCTGTAAGTGTGAATTATGTGTGGAAAGAGAAAAAAAAATCCCAGTGCTTGCTGAGAATGAGACACTGACATTTAGGAACACGGACGTTCGTGAAAAAATCTGTTTTGAACATGGAGTTCTGCACTGTGGGGAAAACACAACCTGTTTATCTAGCAGGAAATTATAAAATATTTGGCTTGGTATTGTTGGGTTTTTGTTTGAATTATGTTTCAGGAGCTGAGCTTCAAAGGCCCATGGATCAGCCCGATCGTGACTCCTCTTGGAAGCTGGTTTCAGATGGTGTATTAGACTGCTGATGTGATAAATCTAGCACCATTTGAAATCAGTGTTCTAAGGGTGGGGAAAACATCACTTTCGCTCCTGACTGGAAAACCGAGACAGCATTCATCCTGTACACATCTTACATCTCCAGAAATGATCTGACTTCAAGATCTTTGTCCTCTTCCCAAGGTTGACCGATTTCTTTTGGTGTTCAGAGTCTTTGAGAGTTTCTAGCACCATTTGAAATCGGTTACAATGAAGGACAGATATCTACGCTGGATCCTTTCAGTCCCTAATGGATTTTTTTTAACAGATTGTTTCATATTACACATTATTAAATAACTTAGCAACTTAACTACAATAATGACAAGCAAGTAATCATTATTATTATTATTATAAGTATGTAATTAACTTTTCTTAAACTGTTGAAGTAGTTTGAAGTAGTTATTCCCTCCCTATTATAATGAAAGATGTTGCTTTGTTCTCAACAGTTTAAGAAACCCTACTGGATGGCTTTTCACAATACTGTTAAGTAACACTAAGTAGCAGGCTTGCTTATTATCCTTCTGTCTTGTGCTTGCAGAGTAAGCTGTTTTGATTAATTCTTGCAATTTTTCAACAGGGATATTTTCAGCAGACTTAAAAACATCTGCAGCTGTCATCCAGACAGTGTATGAATAAAAATACTATTTATAACGTGTTTATATTGTTTACAAACACTATTGTACTGTACTGCTATTTACTGCGCATGCACCATTTGTGCATGCTTCATGCATCTAAATGGATAGTTCATTTTTGTTGATTGTTTGTGATTTTCGTAATGCATTTGTGCGTATTGCATTCAAGGTGTTATCATGATAAAAAGCTGATTCGATTGATCGAATAAAAGACACTTCAGAAGAAACAACAGTGTCTTGTTTTTATTGCATCAAGAGAAATGACTGGTCGGTCATTTCCATTCTGCAGTATTAAATATTAACATTTTATGGCATATTAGCACAGCTAAAGCCAGCAATTAAAAACCTTGCTGATGTTTGAAGAATGTTTAGAATAAAGCGTTTACCTAACGTTTAAAAAACGTGCAAAAACATTAACAGAAAAGGTAAAGGAGGAGAAAAATTATTATTATTATTATTATATATTAACATATATTATGTTAATATCTACTTGAGTCATTAACGTGTAACCACCACTAGGTGGCAGGCTTGCCTATGAAGAGTTTATATAGAGGGAAGGCCGGACCAGCAAGTGATCCGTGATCAGTCAAACTATATTGCACGATTTGCTCAGGTAGCAGCAAAATAAATAACAAATAAAAAGGAAAAAGTCAAGACTGCCATATTTATATGACTCAAATCACCAGAAATAAGCGCAATCCGGTTTGTGCATTATGTAAACAGAAAGAGCGCGTAATCCGGATCAAAGTAGATGAATGTAATGAGATATGAACTGTAGCATCATCACAGTACTTTGGTAACACACTTTTAGTAAAATATACGTATAAATATAATGTATAAAATATAAGTATAAATATATAAATATAAAGTTGTATGTTACCTCAAGGTATTTAGAGGAGCGACGTTTACAGGCGATTTTCATCGTGCAAAACTTTTACCTGACAGCGTGTCTGAAAGTGAAATAATGCTCGCCTCGACAGCCTTTGTAAACCGGAAACAAAACAGTGAAACAAAAGTGTAAACCGGAAACAAAACGGTGAAACAAAAGTGTAAACCGGAAACAAAACGGTGAAACAAAAGTGTAAACCGGAAACAAAACCGTGAAACAAAAGTGTAAACCGGAAACAAAACCGTGAAACAAAAGTGTAAACCGGAAACAAAACGGTGAAACAAAAGTGTAAACCGGAAACAAAACCGTGAAACAAAAGTGTAAACCGGAAACAAAACCGTGAAACAAAAGTATAAACCGGAAACAAAACCGTGAAACAAAAGTATAAACCGGAAACAAAACCGTGAAACAAAAGTGTAAACCGGAAACAAAACCGTGAAACAAAAGTGTAAACCGGAAACAAAACAGTGAAACAAAAGTGTAAACCGGAAACAAAACCGTGAAACAAAAGTGTAAACCGGAAACAAAACCGTGAAACAAAAGTGTAAACCGGAAACAAAACAGTGAAACAAAAGTGTAAACCGGAAACAAAACCGTGAAACAAAAGTGTAAACCGGAAACAAAACCGTGAAACAAAAGTATAAACCGTAAACAAAACAGTGAAACAAAAGTATAAACCGGAAACAAAACCGTGAAACAAAAGTGTAAACCGGAAACAAAACCGGAAACAAAACTGTGTTGAAAATCTTTTCAGTCACAATTCAATCCGTCGAGGCGCCTGTCAATCACCTGCGCGGGAATGGGCGGAGTCAGCGCTACGTCAACAGAGGTCACTCTCCTGCCCCATCTCTGATTGGTTACACCTATTGTGACATTACCCACGAGGTAAACAATACGAATCACCCTCTTAACTAGTGTGAACACCCAAAACAAACCAATATGTGCTTGTAAATTCATGTGCATTTATAGGGAGGTAATCCTTCCCTTCCTGCTATAAGAGCTTCCGCTCTTCTGGAAAAGCTGGAAGCTTCCCGCTGGATGTTGGAAAATGAACGTGGGGATTTTTATCCCATGATGTCAGACACAGTAAAGCAGTCCATTTCTTATAGACGTTGCTTTGTGTACCGTATGGTTTGTCATGCAGAGACAGAAAAGGGCCCTGTTGTCTTTAAAGTGTTTGTCTAAGCAGATTGAATTTCTTTTTGTTTGTTTAATGCCTCTGCTAATGGCCATGGCCAAACATTCAGACCTCAAGGGTTATAGAAACCGCCGCTCAAATGAACCTTTCGCTGCTACTGTACTAATAACATGAAAATTGTATATACAACTGAAATATGTAACTCAAAAGTACAGCTACATTATACTAAATATCAAATGCTCAAGTGGTTTTCACATATACAGCAAAAATGTGTCGTCTTATCTAAAAGGCAGCCTGAAAAGACACCGAGAGTACCTGCTTTTCGATGTGTGTGACATAACTTCTTCAGAGACAATTGAAAAACTATAATTGGCGATACCATCATTGGCATAGACTGGCAGAGAAATGTTCTGCTATGCTAGATGTTGTATTAAAGCAGTACCCACTCGTCTCTTGGTTGGGTTTGCCTGAAACCCATACTGTGGCTTCCTTGTTTGTCCTTATGTAATGAGACAAAGGAAGAAGACATTCTGTTTAGATGATTAAAAGTGATGCACTCCCATTACCTCATGACGTCAGCTGTGCTGTCACAGATCCTCTTTTACATGTATGCATCTGGTGTGCATTCAAGAAAGTTTTGATTTCCTGGTCATTCCCTGGAAATCAAACTAACAACCATTGTTTACATTATGATCCAGTTGAGCTACTAGAGCTACCAATGCTTCGCTGACACGAAACATCGGTAGCTTGTTTCTCTACATTTTGTAGTGTTGTTTGTTCACCTGGTAATGTTAATACCATTTCATTTTTACACAAGTCTGGTTCTTTTGTGATCTTGTTTGTACACTCAGTACTGTTAATCCTGTTTAGTTCAGCAATGAGAGAATGGTGAGGTTGCATTCTGTTCACAAACCATTGAGTTACTTTGATCATTTTGAACTGCGATTTACAATAATAATAATAACACAGTTTTAATCATTGAAATATGTGATACATGTATGATTGACTATGGTAAACTAACCCTATCCCACCACATTTTTATTTTTGTGTTAATAGGCCTGCTGAACACAGTGTGGTAACGTGTCATTTTAACCCAGGTTGTTCATAACTATTTGCATCATAAGTTCATACAAGTTCAAACAAGGAACTCTCTTTTCAATTTACATAAGTATTTGTTTGGAGTCCACCAGTGTACATTTGAGGTGTTTCCACTAGTTTGTTAAAAACGAACATTTCTGGGTACAAATACCACCTGAGGGATATTTCCCAAATACATGAGGCCCGGGACAAACTTCTCACTTTCCTCTAGAGCTAATAAGTAGGCAATAAAGTTCCTATTTGCCTAAGTTCCTACATCCAAAGTACTAGTTTTTAGAAACCTAGTATGGTGATTTGGGTTTTTGTCATACCACAGCATGTTGAATAAAGAATTTTGGCCTATACCTGGACAACAGTTCAGAGGATGAGCAAAACAAAAATAAAGAGTTTGCATTCGAAAATAGATTATTCAACACAGCTGTTTATGGCAGACAGAATATACCTTCTAAGACCCGGTCCATAATATAACAAAACATAAACCAAAAATAATGGCTAGTAGCTCTAGAGAATTACTCTTGCAATTATAATCAAAGGCATTACAAGTACTATGTTCAAGATAATTTAGGTTATGCCAGAATTAATCAATAAAAATGAGACTAGGCAAGTTCTGATTATTTTGCCATTTAATACTACAAATGCTACAATTATAAAGCTACTTTATTTTGCTGACATGTAGTAATTAAAAGTTTCTATAAGATTGTCCTCACTAATTACTGAAAATACATGATTTAAAGTACTTTATATTTAAAATCCATTGTCTCAGCTCTCAACAGAGGTTCAGAGAAATGTCAGAAGTGTAGATGGTTTCATTGCCGGAGAGACTCACCCTACAGTGTGAAATTATAACATTATTATTAATTATAACATTACAATTATAATTATATATAATATAATATATATAATTTGAATACAATATAATTATATTCAAATTATATGTTAGGAACGTTAAAAGAACCTTTTAATGAACATAAGAACAGTTAGGAACATGAAAGGTTTATAAGGTGTAGTGCAATAATCTTTAAGCAACAACTTCAAATTTTCTTTTTTTGCAATTCTTCAAAGTTGCAGAGTTAGTGGTTTACCCGACTAAAAATACTGATACGAAATACTAAAAATACTCACATGCTCTTTCACAAGTGTAAAACACCGTTAAATATTTGAAGATACGAGGGCATTGATCAAGATAAACTAAACTTGAAACATATAGTTTGCAGTCTTCTCTATCATTACACCTAAAAAAAAAATAAAGAGATGTTGGGATTACAATACCACTTAAAGACTTGAAAATGTGACGTAATTTTTGTGTATGCATGTGTTTGCAATCGTACAAAAGTTTCAGGATCGCAGTCTGGTCTGAGTAGCAGAGAGAAGATGTGGCTGTAACATTCTGGTGAGGGCAAGTGAACAGATCTGTCCTCCCATAGTTAGCATAGTGAACAGAAATTGTTTTACGCTTAGCTAAAACACAAAACGTATGTTAGGTTAATAATATTGCATGTTTTAAAATATTGAACGTATATGAGCATGTTTAAAACCACACATGAATTTATGAATGTGACAGTACATAAATATTCTATGATTTGGTGAAATAGTGTTGAATTACAAATAAACTTAAAAAATAAATGCATAGGTTAGTCATGATCAGATTTTTAAGCTGTGTGTCACTTTGATAACAGTGTAAAAGAAATGAGAGAAAAACGAACTGTTCTTACGACAGCTGATGGTTTTCTTTTCGAATTGACAGATTTCAAATATTTCTGATTTTAGTGGCGAGAACAGAAACACAAAGCATTAGTTATAGACAGCAGCCACTACATAAACTGCAACATTTTAACAGTTTAACATGTATAACATATCCAGCTGTTTATGAATATAATACTTTAATGACATGAAAACTCACCACAGCCGCTTCCTCCACAGCTGACCGGTGCCTGTGCTGATACACCTTGAGAGAAACGCAGTTATTTCGCAGCCGAGGTGTTAAACTGATACATTTAATGGTTTCCTGGACTAACTATGCTGTTGTTTCTCACAAAACGATGCTGTATTTCTGTACTGAAAGATTACACATTTCCTATGACTTTCATACTATTGTGGTTTGTGTTGTTTATTGCTCACACTTGTACATTTGAGAGAGGCATATAAATCAGTCCTTACCATGCTGGCATAGTAGCAGTAACACTGAACAAAGCAATAGAAAAATACATGAGTTTGATTGACGTATTAACATGATTTAACAAGAGTATAAAAAAGGGTTTTTACTTCTAAATCACATGTACATGAAACACAAAGAAAACGTATCAGCATACTCACAGGTAATCAAGCTCAGCTCTGGTACCATAATGAAGGTGCAGATATGAACAAATGCTGGCTTTATGATCATAAAGACCAGACATTAATATAGTCTTTATTTGAAATGGATCAATATGGGTGGGACTTCCTTATATCATGTCATAATGCTAATGGTATGGGTGCGGCCTGCATTTTGGTTGTTTTTATTTATATAAATATAAACCCATTTAACAATTGTTTTCTGTGTGATCCTGTTAAGATCTATACAACTGTTCACAGAAACCACAGATTAAGGACAAAGCAATTTATTGAACAGACATTGTTGGTTCTATAGGAACAGAACAAACCTGAGTTCAGGATAAAACTAAAGAATAATCTGAGGTCATTCACAGTGATAATGACAAACATGCACTGGTATCTGACTCACTGTATCTGAATTATACTGTAATAACATTTAATGCCTTAACATTAAGTTACTACATAACTAATTATGCTTTCAGATGGGTTGATGTTTTTATTGCAGGTCAAAGAGTCTCAGTCTTTTTTGAAACACGTTTGTAGGATCACTACAAACATGGATCACTAAAAGCTGTGCAATCCTGTTTTCCTATTACATCTGGTACCTTTTACTTACATTGACGCATTTGGCAGACACTCTTATCCAAAGCGACTTACAGTACATTCAGGTTATACATTTGTCAGTCTGTTGTGCTCCCCTGGGAATCAAACCCACAACCCTTGAGTTGCTAACGCTTCTTTTAAAGCAATTATCCAAAGAAAAAGGAAACTATTCTAATGTCTTTTAAATCCTGTTTATTTCTAGACTCCTGTTTATACCAATACACTCCATCACCAATAAACAGGTGTAAGTACACTGTGAACAAAAACTTTGCTGCCTTACATTTTTAAGTTTAATCAACTTGGCTATACAAGTCATTTCAACCTAAAATTTTAAATCCTGACTGGTATAACTTAAGCAAATTTTCAACCATTTCTTAAAAACAGCAACTCAAGACCAGTCAAGATTACAAACAGTAAGTTGAAATGAGTTGTGCAGTCAAATCGATTAAACTTAAAAAATTAGGGCAGCAAAGTTTTTTTACAGTGTATAAATGTCTGTATATTATTCTGTATATTTTTGATGTATTGAACTTTGAGAGCTGGCCAGCTGGTCTTCCACTGGAGCAGTTTGTATTGTTTCACACTCAGATTCTCTGTAGTATCTCAATATTTTCAATATTTTCTTTATGTTTTAGTCGACTAGCTTTTACATTAGGTGGCCAGCAGTTCTAGGTCTGCTGTTTTAGGCCAGCAGTTCTATTAAAGCATTTTTAAATACCCCTGGTCTGTAGATAGATATAGTAACATATAAGTACTTTTTCTCATTGTGATAAAAATACTATTTTTTAATTATTGTACAACATGCAAATGCAACATTCAGGAAACCCAGAGAACTCGGTACGGCTGAGAGGAGCAGTGTCTGATTTACATGTGATGTTTGATCATGAGGGAAAATAAAGGCAATTTAGGAGTAATGATGGTACAGTGGTACATTCACTCTTTGCATTTGCTTAAAAGCCTGCATTAACATTGAACAACTGTCCAAACTCCCATCCAAGCATATTTCTTCAGCATGAGACCGTATGTTGCTCGCGGTGGCAGAGACGACATTTTGTTGCTGGCGGCCATTTCGCTACTAACAACTTTAAATTCACTTTGGCGCATCCCACAAACAAATAATGGGGCGTACACTGATCAACTGCTCAACACAAAAATCACACAAAAAATTACCTTTCAACACATCATTGAAAGGTAATCAGCATGTGTTCCTGTAGCTCAAATGGTAGAGCATTGTGTTAACAGTGCAAAGGTTGAGGGTTCGATTCCCAGGGAACACACGTACTGACCAAATGTATAGCTTAAATGTATAGCACCGTAAGTTGCTTTTTCGATTAGGCTTAGAAAAGTGTCTGTCAAATGTGTAAATGCAGATCATACAGAGGTAAATCTACACTATGACACAAGCAAGAAGGATTTTGGTCATAAGCTATATAATAAACCAAAGGTTAAGAAATGTGCATTGGAAAGTTGTTTATTACAGACAGAACATACCTCCTAAGACTCAGGATAAAACAAAATGCTAACCCAAAAAATTATGGCTAGCAGTTCACTTAACATGAGATCAAATTTCCAGCTAATTGTTCATGCAGTTTAAACACCACAGTTTGATATTGTTTTGCTAACGTTTAGTAATTAAATGATCCTATAAAATCGTCCACACTAACACATTATTAAGGAATTAAGGAAGAAGGTCATTTCCTCGCCACTCGTTGTTTTGATGTGTTGCTGTCATGTTTTCAGATGTGTAGTTGTTTTCATTGCCCGATCCAGGAGACTCAAGCCTACATTGTAACGTAAAAAATTCAGACAATATACAACATAATAAGTTACGAATAAATACAATACAACACAATTTCATTAATTGATGAGACTGGCATCAGTGATGCACCGTATCAAAAATCAAACAAATGAACGTTTCCATTAGTAACTAAAATGTTTAAAATGTTATTTTAAAAGTTAAAGGGACATTGAAAACTCACAGTTTTTAGATGTTGCATTAACGTTATTGCTTGGTTATAAGAACGATATTCAATATTGTAAATTGTGTAATGGTTTTAAAACATTCCACTAACTAAGTTAAAATTTAATAACGTTTTTGATGTATATGATAAATGACATTAAAAAGTCTTCTACTAACATTACTGCAAGAACATTTTTGACTTTGAGAGAACTTTTAAAGATCATCAGCCAACATTCTGAGAACGTTCCCTGTTAGCTGGGCTTTCTATGAAGATCTGATTCTGATTTTCATCTGGCAAAATTAGTATCTCTGAATCAGATAACTGAGCTAAACACCCATATCACATATCACCCATATCACATACCTATATCATCACAATACAATATATGTCATACATCAAGAAGTGATATCTATATCATTAAATCATATTAAAAAGGCAGTCGCACAATTACAGAAAATACTCACATGCTCTTACAGTACACAAGTGTAAAACACCTCCAAATATTTGAAGATGTTAGGGCATTCATCAAGATAAACTAAACTTGAAACATATAGTGTGCAATCTTTTTTTTTATTACACCTAAAAGAAAGACAAAACAGCATTAATATTTCATTTTTTTTAAATACTTGAATATGTGATATCATTTATGTGTATGCATGTGTGTATCAGTACAAAGGCTGCAGAATCTTGGTCTGGTCTGAGTAGCAGACTGAGGACGTGGCATTAACATCCGAATGAGGGCAAGTCGTCAGATCTCTCCTCCCATAGTTAGCGTAGTGTACGGAAATTGCATAATTCACAGCTACAGAACACGAATCAAATTTTTGTCTTGTGAGGTTAATTTTACATTAGCATGTTTTAGTATATTAGAATATTTTAGCATGTTTAAAACAACACACACGCACTCATAACAATTCGTAAATATTTTACAATTTGGTGTAATGGTGGGAAATAGTCATGAATTGATTAATTCCATAAAATATGGAATGATAAATAAAATCACAGGTCTAATCAGATTAGTTATAATCAGATTGCTAGAAATTTCTATGTCACGTTGATAATAATGTGAAAAGCACTGAGGAAAAATGAGTTATTCTTACGACAGCTGATGGTTTTCTTTTCATATTGACAGATTGGAAGTATTTCTGAAATTAGAGTGGAGAGGACAGAAAAAAACATGTTTATCAGTTAAAGACAGAAGCCACCATATAAATTAGAGCTTTTATAGAAGTTAAACAGTCTCATATTTACATGGTGGGCCACAAATGTATAACATATCCAGGTACTTATAAATACATATATGATATAAAAAACTTGAAGAAAATAAAAACTCACGACAGTCGCTTTCTCCACAGCTGACCGGTACCTGTGCTGATACACCTTGAGAGAAACACAGTTATATAGCAGCAGAGATGTTAAACTGATACATTAAATGCTTTCCTGTATTTGACTAAATATACCCTTAGATTTTGACTTTGCTTCTCACTGGAATTGTATGAGAGAGTAGGACATTAAGGAAAAAGGTCAGTAATGGCCAACCGCAGATATTAAACAACACTTGTGCAAATACAATGTTTAAATGAAAGAAAAACTCACCACAGCTTTCATCATTACAGCTGACTGGCTCCTCTACTGTCTCACCTTGAGAAAGACAAACATTGAATGTTTTCCTCAACTTGACTAAAATCAAAATATAATCTAAATATGTGACTCGTGCTGGCGAAATGAGCCACAATGAGCAAATTTTAAAAAATTGTTTCTGTTATTCTCACATTCTCTGTAAAAAAAGTGTAAAAATGATGTATGATTTGTTAATCCAACAAAAAATGAATGAGATACACCTGTCTGAGGGACCAGTCTATGAGAAAAGAGCAGATTACAAAATTTCATGGATGGGAAAACTCCCTGAAAACATACAAATAGGGATAATTTTTGCTGTTTGGGATCTCTAGATGAAGATTTAATGAACTCATTTTTGTAAAACCTCAAATTAGACCAAGACATATTTTTCACTTGTTTTGCCTGTAGCTTGGCATTGGCCTGTACACATTCTGACTCATTTTGCCAGCACGGGTCACATATGTACAAGGAAACTGATGAACGAAGTCTAAAATATATTATCATTCTGGCGTCCATTGTTGAACTCGGTTTAAGTTACTCACAGTTGTAGGACACATCCAGATATTTGTATATTCCTCCACAGGGGTCACCGAATTTCGAGTTACTCACATCAATGGAACACTGCTGTTTTCCATCACATCTACAACACAAAAACTACAAGTTGAAACGGTACAAAATGAATACAATAGAGCAGTAAGAGAATACAGAATTGTTCTCCTAGCAGGGTAAAGATATTAGTGATCTTACTCCTGAGCCAAAGCGTTGAGGGTGTCCTTGAAGCACTTATCATTCGAGAGCTGGTAAGCTGACGGTGAATATGATGATGTGCAGACGGTTTTGTCTGTACGTCCGTAATTGGATGCAGTGATTTTAATGGTTCCCTGTTCTGGTGATGAACCATAAATGAACTTGATTTTATTATAGCGCTTAATAATAAAAATGAGAAAAACAATGAAACATGAAAATCCATCGTGTGCAGAGGCACCATTGAAATTTTAGTAAACTAGGTGACCGCACCCATTCTCCAGCACCTGTAGACAGACACACACACACCGTGTCCACCACGTCCACTCTTGTTATTTTTATTTTTGAATATATACTGTGTGTATTTTGTACATTGTGAATTTTTTGTAAAACATTTTTGTACTACATGTGTGTATTTTGTTTTGCATGCTTATGTCTGACTGCTGCTTCATAATAACTCCCCAAGAGGGGATTAATAAAATGTCTATCTATCTGTGTGTCTGTCTGTTGATCTGTCTATCTATCTGTCTGTGTGTCTGTCTGTTGATCTGTCTGTTGATCTGTCTATCTATCTATCTGTCTGTGTGTCTGTCTGTTGATCTGTCTATCTATCTGTCTGTCTGTGTGTCTATCTGTTTGTTTATCTGTCTGTGTGTCTATCTGTTTGTGTATTTGTCTGTCTGTCTATCTAAAACACAAGAAGGAATAAAACCTGGAGAACTAACCACATTTGGGCTTGGCTTTCCCTCCTTCACAGGTGATGAGATCCTCCGCTTTGACACCTGAAGAGAGATGAATCAAACATCTCTTTACGCATTATGACGTGTGTGAAAACGTAAACGTGACTTTATATTAGGACTTTGAGTTTGTTTGTAGCCAATTGTTTTACACAAATTGTGTACCATTTGATAACAGCATATAAAATCAATCCTTACCATGTTGGCACAGAAGCATTAATACTGCCAAAAAAAAAAAATCAATAGAAAAACACATCATCATTTGTGACTTTCAAAGGGGTCATATTCTCCTACATATTAACATAATTAACAAGAATATAAATAAACATGAATTTTGCCATTAAATCATGTCTAGATGAAAGAAATCGGGTTTGCTTTAAAACAAAATATATCAGGATACTTACAGGTAACTAAGCTGAGCTCTCGTAGCATGTTGAGTGTGCAGAAAGAACAGATGGTGCTCTTCTGATTATAAACACCAGAGATGAATACTGTTTTTGAAATGAGTGGGACTAAATCTCAGTTACCTAAGGTATATGGGTGTGGCCTAACATTATGCTGTGTTGGGAGGGTGTACTCTGCCCATAATAATTTCAAAACTGACACAGTTCAGAGAAAGCAGAGACTGAGGACAAAATTTGCATTTGAAAGCAATTTATTGAACATATATATATATATATATATATATATATATATATATATATATATATATATATATATATATTTAGTCAGAACAAAACAAACCTCAGTCCCAAATAATGTCCCAGACCAAAACCAATAATAAAAGAAAAACATTTTCATATAGTGCAGTATAACATGGCTAACTGTTTAACCTGAGCCTGATTACTCTTGTAACTACAAATAAAATGACATTAAAATTATTTTTGATAATAATCAGGGGACACCGAATTTAACATACAACAAACAGCCACATATTTTAGACTTAGTCTACTTTCATTTTATCATGCTTTACTGAGACATTTAGGTTGTGCATAAATGATTCTGTAATAAACAATGTCTGAAGTCTTTTTATGTATTCAATCATATGAGTGTACTTATTAAATCTAATAATGAAAATTAAAGGGAAATAAATGAAGCAGGAATTTTTTTTTTTTTTCAGAAATAGAGATGTTTTAATTGCCGGGTGAAAGAAGCTCTCAGTTTACACTGCAAAACAGAAAACAGAAAAAAAGTCGGAGAATTAAAACATTAGAATTTTAGATAACCTTTAACCCTTAAACAATGTGGTATACAATTTCATTAGAAATGAAGCTTGATATGAATTGTCCTCTTATAGAATATATACACACTGATTTTAAACAGGCATTTGTCAGTATATCAAGTGGCATCTACATCATTAAAGGGATAGCTCAAATGATCATGAACATTTGCGGTTAATTTAAACCTCAGACCATCCAAGGTGTAGGTGAAGTTCAGCGACTGAACATTATTTTCAGCATTATAATCTTCAATCCACAGCCTCAGGTAAACAGCTCTGAGCGCGTCTGGAAGGCGAGCTTCCTTAAGGACGCAAAATCATTACAATATAACTGGATGTGACTTGTGTCGTATGTTCTAAATGTTCTATTGACATACGAATGGGGTTTTTGTACAGACTGATCGTTTATTCTCGTTTATTCTCATATATTGTCAGGAGCCATGGGGTTAAAGTTTGTGCTGCCTGTATTTGCTTTTTTTGAATCTTAAAGACATGGCAGCCGTGAACACGCATTTGAAAATGCATGAAAATCTTCTTTACTGTTCTACTGAAGAAAAATTGTCACTTACACCTTGGATGGCCTTGGAGGGCGAGTAAATGAACAACAAATTTTCATTTTTGGGTGAACTGTCCCTTTAAATCATATTAAAAAGAGATTGCAAAGCCAGACAGAAGCTACTGAAAATACTCACATGCTTACACGCAAAAGTATAACACCTCCAGATATTTATAGATGCGAGGGCACGGATTGACAAGTCCGTGGAAGTCTGAATTTGAAGCGCTCACATTACAATTGCGCCTTCCATTACACCTAAATAAACCAATAAACAGGGATTAATTTTAGGTTCACTTTTGTATGAATGCATTACATTGTTTAAAAAATACGATTTAAGCCCACTGGAAAGAAAAATCACAGATGCGATCTCTCAATTAATATCTCAATTATTTCTCCTAGACAGAGAGTGAGATTAAATTGAGAGCAAATAGAAACATTTGCTGAAGCTTCCTGTTTTTCAGAAGTATCTCCTGAGAAAAAGACTCAGAAATCTCACAAATGTCTCAATTAGAGTTTTAGAAGAGATCTCAAATGGAGCTCAGATTTGCCATGTCTGCAATCAAGTCATTACTGAAGATTTCAATATAAATTCAAACTTTACTCATCAAATTGACCCAAATCCAGATTATTTTAGCCACAATCTACATAGTTTTACAGCTCTTTTGAATGTGATTTTAACAAAGGTCTAATTTCTATTTTTACTTCTCCAAAGCAATTTCAGAATTGCTTTGGAGAAGTAAAAACTACGTTTAAAACTCCATCAAATCTCCTGAGCTATGAAGAAGCAACCTTTGAGAAATAAGAGAGTGTGATCGCATAACTGTGTAAGAGCATGCTGTAATGTTTAACAGTGATACCGATGTTGCAGGGTCTCGGTCACAATAAAGCCGCATGTGGAGGACATGGCTCTAACATCAGAACTGGGACAGGTCGTCCCATCTCTCCTCCCGTAATTAGCATAGTAAATAATAAGTGTGGTTCCCCTTTCTAAAAACAACACAAAACACTTTAGACATTCTGAATATTAAGATGCTTGATTTTAGTCCTAAATATCAACTAAGGTCCTAACAGGTTAGTCACATTTAGGTTGCTAATTTTGTCATACATCATTTCGATGATAAGAATGCTTAAAGCATTCACAGAAAACAAAATCTTACCACAGCTAATGGTGCTGCTTTGTTTTTGACAGATTATAATTGTTCCTGAATCATAATGGAGAAAAGAAAACATCAATCGGTTATAGAGCACAATCATCACTAAGACTTTTGTAAGTCATGTAAGTAGTTCTGAACTTACTTGGGAGACAGGTGTAGGACACGTTCAGGTATTTGTAAGTTAAAAAACATGGTTCACCGAAAACCTTGTTATTCACAGGAACAGAGCAATTCTGTTTTCCATCACATCTGATAACAAACAGAATTAAATTGATTTGTAAAAGATGAAAGGAAACTGTCCCTTAACTCATAAAGGTTATACTGCTCTTACAGAGTGGCCGTCACATTTAGAGATGTCTTCTCTATGCACTGAACATTGGAGAGCTGGCTGGCTGGTCTTCTATCAGAGCAGGTTGTGCGGTTTGTACGCCCATAATTGGCTGCAAGCACTTTTATGGTTCCCAGGTCTGTTGATAAAGAGTCATATTACTCACACCCCAGCTAACATTTTTAGGTTGTAAAAATGTTTGCGTAATGTAAAGTAACGCAACATAAATGTAAAGTAACGTAACGTAAACGTAACGTAAAGTAACAAAAACATTTTAAAAAAAGGTTTTAGGAATGTCCAGTGTTTTAGATGTCATAGTAACATTATTGTATGGTTATAAGAACGTTATTTAAACATTTTTTTAAATAAAATGTTTCACTAACAACTTATGAAAAACATTTTGAAATATATAATATATATAACGGTAGAAATATGTTCTACTAACATTAGTGCAAGTTTTGATAACCTTGGGAAAATGTCTATGATAAGAAAATGATATCTTTTGTGTGTATTTTTTCTCACTGGGCTAAAATGGTCTTAAAATCAAAGAAACCCAGAGAACTTACCACAGCTGAGACGGGCAGTCTGTGATTCACAGGTAATGAGTTCTTTTAGTGGTGTACCTTGAGAGAGAGACGAGTAGCGTTCAGTTAGTAGATCAGTAGTAATGCTACATTTACCTCCTTCCTTTACTTAACTAAACGCCTGCATTTACATCGCATGCTTTGAGGCACAATTTCTTTATTCAATATGTAGCTGTGAAATCCTGGCTCCACATATTTTCTTTAACATGAATCAATTATTAAAAACAAAATTCTCATCTCATTGTTTTTGTTTTCCACACATCCAGTCTGTATCGAAATATATGTTATATCTGATCAAATGAGTAAATGTAAATCTAAACATGTAATCGGTGCCATTTATGAGTAGCCTATTGTAAGATTAATTGGTTTATAACTTACTGGGTGGAGGTGGGGGTGGAGGTGGTACGATACAGTTGTAAGACACATTCAGATATTTGTATGTTCCATGACAAGGGTTAGTAAAATTTGCATTCGACACGAAAATGGAACAATTCTGTTTTCCATCACACCTGTGTCCAAATAAAATTTCAATGAATACAAAGAACATCAAGAGTACACAAAATAATTGCTCTTAGCATTTTTTCTCTTAGCTCTGTAATGATGTTTACTGCTCTTACAGAGTGGCCGTCACATTTAGAGATGTCTTTATGCACTGAACATTGAAGGTCTGTCTAGGTGGTATTCCAGCAGAGCAGGTTTGCCTGTTTGTACGCCCATAATTGGCTGCAATCACTTTTATGGTTCCCTGTGCTGGTGATAAATGGTAAAGTTGTTTTTCCCCCAATATAAAACATATTAATATACACTACTGTTCTCTCCACATTTCAGAATAGTAAACCCATCAAAACCATGGAATAACACAAGTGTAACTGTGGGAATTATGTTGTGACTAAAGCATCCTAAATAACGAACTCTGTTATATTTGATCATCTTCAATGTAGTCATCATTTGTGCAGAATTTGCAAAATCATACTCTAGCATCCAGATCTCAGGTCTCAACCTTAGAAGCTTTTTAAACAGTATTTAAAGACATTTATATGTTGGCATCATTATATTTTTGTCTACAAGTAAGTATTTTCAAACACTGGAATATACACCTTCAGATTTAAAGAGTTTTAAGATCATAAAAAGCATTTTTGTCAAGTGATCCTAAACATTTGACCAGTAGTGTATGTTATTCTGTTATTGCCTTAAAAATACAGTAAAACATAAAATTTGCAAAGACATAATATAAATGGAGAACAAACCACAGGTGAGGAGGGCGATCTGTTTCTCGCAGGCAATGAGGTCCACACCTTTGACACCTTGGGAGACAAACAGATATTTATACATATTTATAAAACAGATTTAATTATAAAACTTTCATGTACATTCAAAATATAATTATATATGAATAGAATTTATATTATATATTTGTATCCATATATGTGTGTGTGTGTGCTGAGAGTGACATATAAAAATGAATCCTTACCTTGTTGGCATAGCAGCACCAACACTAAAAAAATGAACAAAAAAGAATTAATAACAAAAGTATAAATGAACAATTTTACATCTGAATCACATATTTAGATGAAAGAAATGACTTTTCTCTTTAAAAACAGATCAGAATACTCACGGGTAATCAAGCTTAGTTCTCGCAGCATGTTGAATGTGCAGATGATCAGATGGATATAGTCTTCTGGTCTAAATTCTCCTTGTTTATATAGGCAAACCTGAAACCAGATTTTAATGGCATGCCTGCAACCGTCTGATTATTTTATTTGAAATGGGTTTGGTAAAAGGCGGAACTCATTTTTATCAGTTGTAAAACTTAATTGTAATAAAAAGCATTTTTCCTGACAAGCCTTAAAAAACAAGCACGGTTTTATTATGTTGTTTAATTTGTATTATTCTCTTATGAGAAGTAAGAGAATAATACAATTAAGTTACACAACACTATTATTGGTGTTAATTACATTATGTAAATGTTCAGTACAGCATAAGGAGTGCTGACATTATTAACGCGTTGAGGCCAAATTTCATAATTTGGAAAATATTAAGCCTATCAAATGTAAAAGACCCACAACATTAGTTATTGCATTGCCTTTTTATTATATGACAGTATAATACATATACAATGTTATTTATACATACAATATTTTTAGTTTATAATATCATACAATTGTCCTATTTGTTTATGTTGTTAACATTACCAAACTAATTATAGAAAACTGCGTTGTAGTTCCCATAGTGTCCCTGTAACTCAATTGGTAGAGCATTAATTACATTATCAGCGCAAAAGGTTGTGGGTTTGACACCCGGGAAAACATATAGTTAAGTTATAAAATATAACTTAAATGCACTGTAAGCCGCTTTAGATAAAAATGTCTGCCAAATGCATAAATATAAATGGTATTTGCTATCGACCTTTTTAAATGACAAGTTCAGATCATCTGTATATCTATATTTCTCACAATTGTTTATTAACACTTGCTTGCTCTCATGTTAGGCTTAAAGTGTGCCATTGCTTAAAGGCCTTTATAAGTCTTTCTGGAGAAAGAGCAGATGCTGTATTTGTTCTTCCAGAGTCTGTCTTCTAGATTCTTCAGAGCTGTCTCCTAACCAACAATCACAAAAACAAGTTTTATGGCACTAAAGTTCTGATCAATGTGACACCTGCAAAACAATTCATGGCCTTCTGCTCTTCTCAGCATTTGCTAAGAATCTCTCTCTTGAATTCCATGAGAAGAAATACGCATGTTTGTTGATAATCCCTCACGGCACGCGTCGTTAGGTGGTGAGCCAAAACTGAGCGTGAGTGGAGCGCAAACTGAAAGCAGCCAATTATATTTTGAGAAAAAAACATAACAAGACACAGTTACACCTGTTTAATGCATCAATTATGTTATTAAGTCGTCAGACAGTTTTTGGTTAGCCGGAACGTATGCATGAGATAATAACAAAGACGGGTGTTAAAAGCTCCACCTTTCCAGGTTGTTGAGCTGGTCAAGTCACACAACCTTAACTGATTACCAATCAAAACACATCAGGTTAGTTCTGTTACACCTAATAGGAGTAGCATTGTGATAAACATGATTTCCAAATAGGCATGAGATATTGTTACTATCTGCTATTTTGTTGGTCTGTAATTTTACCAAACAGAAGAGGCTTTCTCTGACCTTTAAAAGACCGGCAGCATCTAACACAGAGTTAGCATCTAACTCTTTATCATCTGTAAAGTATTTTTCATATGCATGGCAGGATACTCACAAATTATGTACAGCTGTATATCACTTCCAAGTATTTAAAGACACCCCGACACGGATCTGAGAAGACCGAATTTGAAGCATTTAGCTGACAAGATTTCTTTCCGTTGCACCTGATGAGGTTCAAAACATTTTCACTGTTAAGCGTACAGTGCATGATTGTTTTGTAGGATTCATATTAATAAGGAAAATAGCTAAAATGTTATTGAGTGTTGGTTTGTCTTCTGATCACATGGTGTAACTGTAATACCTAGAACGCAGGTTTCTGGTCTGTGGAGAATAACAGTGAGATTCGCTTGCTAATTTATGAGGACAGGTTACGAGGTCTCGCCGTCCGTAATTGGCGTGATGAACGAAAATCACACCATTGCCTTTAAAACAACAAAATGAGTCACATGTGGAAAACACTGGGTCATGTTTTATATCAGTCATTTCTTATAATAAAAAACTTCATTCAGAACCAAGCATAATTCTACATTAAAGAGAACTACAAAACTAGTAATTAAAAGTGACAATAAAAGAAGTTAGCAAATATTTTGTAAAGTGCTGGGAACATAACCATTACCATACTGTATGCACCAGCCAGACTGCTGCATCTAACACCGTGACCTGAACATCTGTAAAATTTGTTTGTATATAGATATTGCACTATACGAACCAATCATTGACCTATTTCTGCACAATGCTGTTAAATCACAATTATTGTACGGCTCTGTTCATTGTAAAATCACATTATACATCATTTAACTGTTAAGAATGTAGAACTACAACTGCATATCTGTGATAGTACAGTAAGTACAGCAGTATATACTGTATATACTAGTATATACAGTAGTATATACTGGAATATACTAAAAATGTACTTTTCTGTACATTTGTGACGGTTAACCATGCAGGTGTTAAGATACGTAGGAGTAATCCAATGGAACAGGAAGATAATATCAAAAATGTATTTTTTGGAGAACTCAAAAACACCACAGCCAAAACGAGGACTGATAAAGAACTGAACAAAACCAGGAAGTATATAATTATAATTATATATATAAACTAGAAAAAAGGAACAAGACACAGGTGAGGCTATTCAGGAAAGCAATAAAGGAGTGGCTAATGAAGAGCAGTTATTGTGATAATTAACTCAAAAACGAACTAATAATAACTTGAGCACAGAACACAAAAGACAAAGAACAGAACCTGTGAACTGTGACATCAGGCTTTAACTATATAATTAGATATATCCATAATATTAACAATTAATATATTGTTGGTGGAATGAGAGAGTTGTAAATAAATCTGGAACGTGGAATCAGAATCTTACCACAGTTTATGACACTTTGACTATTCTCACAGGTCACACTATTTTCTAGAGATACATTGTGAAAACAAAAGGAACATTAGTCATGTAATTACGATCAACTGCCAGTTTCAGATGATGATGGGATACAGTGTATCTGTGTAACCGTTGACTTACGTATTGGAAGACAAATGTAGGAAACATCAAGATATTTGTGAATTCCAACACAAGGATCAGAGAAAACTGAGTTCACTGCGGGAACAGAACAGCTTGTTCTTCCATCACACCTGAAACATTGACAACAAAAACAAATAAAAAAAACACAGAAACACCAAAAACTACAACTGTTACGTACTGTGTGTGTTTGGCTGTGTTAGATGAGAAACAGATACCGGATGGACATTGTTTGGAGGGTTGTTCTTTGGAAACAGTTCACATTAGAGATCTGATGATCTGGTTTTCTGCTGGAGCATGTCGTGCGGTCAGTACGACCATAATTGGCTTTGAGGACCCTTATGTATCCAAAGTCTGGAGATATGAAAAGACTTATTGAATTATTGTTATTATTCTTCTTATATAATTCTTATATAAGAATTATTGTTAAGTGTAGACACACTGTAATAACACACTGAATCTGCATTACCCACCACAGGTGAGTTGAACTGAGCTTCCTTCACACGTGAAATATCTTTTTGTTTCTACACCTGCAGAGAGGAAAAGATGTGTCAAAGAGAAATGAATTCAAAATTGCAATTGCAATGCACACTTACTGTACATTTACTGCAGCATGATCATATCAAATCAACTTTACAAACCGTTACCTTGTTGGCACAGTACAATAAGCGCTGCAAAATTGGAAAGATTATAATTAGAATATATGTTACTGTCAAACTCTCGACATAACAGATACATTTCAAGTAACATTCAGTAAATAAGCAGACTTACAGATGATCCAGCTTAGCTTTTGTGTCTGCATGGCGACTGTTTACATGTTTGAATATCAGGAAGTTCCTTCTTATTTATAGACCTTTGCCTTCAGACTAAGATATTTAGTTCTATAAAAATTAACCACAGATGTGTGTCAAGATCAGTCAACAACTAGTACATCAAAACTTACAGTAACAACCATAAAACAACACAATAAGGAAGATAAAAGTTGTGACCATGACATTGGCAGAACGATTTTATTGTGTCTGTTATATTCAGGTGCCCTAATATGCTTTGTTTTGATGTCTTTATGATATTGTGGTGCCGAGGTGGGGCCCCCAGGGGCCCAACACAGTGTTGTGTAAATTTATTTATATCAAGAGATTCCACACTCATGTCTCTGTGATTATTTTCATGCTTAGATTTAACCAGAATTCAGATTTACTCACTTCAGAAAGCTGGAAATAAGCAATTAAATACATTGTGCACCTTGATGACTCTATATGAATAAAATTATGAATATTAACAATAATGTATTGGACATAATATTAAGGAAATTTTTAAGAAATAATAATTTCCTTATGCTTCAAATTTTCATATTTACAGCAATCGAGAGCATCTTGACAGAAAACGTGAGAGGCTGGTTTGGAAACAGCACAAAACAGGACAGACTTGGCTGTACAAGACTGGTCCAAACTCACTGGTGTACCAAAACTGGACCAGTGACAACCAGTGCTGTATGTAC